>VBRH01000242.1:0-15625 GCA_014578085.1 Cardamine resedifolia | reverse complement strand
TGTTAATTTGTGTTTTATTTGTTTTCATCAAAAATTACACCAAATTAATTTCTCAATTAGTTGTTAATTTGGACGTAAACAAGAGCTCTAATGTTATCTTCGATTTGGAAACTGAAAATTCCGTGAAGAACCATAGGATGGTAATTGTGCTAATCTCCAAATGGAAACAGAGATTAGATTGTGTACACGAAAGGAAGAAGTTCTCAGTGTTGTTTTCTTTGGTCTGATAATTGGTTTACATGGTTTACTGACCTCTTAAATTGATTTAATCATTTGTATGCATTTCAATGTTGATTTGTAATGTCTACTAGCTTCACATTGTAAAAGAAAAATGTATACACATCTCAGTGACATTTTTTTTTGGTTTGATTTATACATGTTGAGACTTCATAGACATTTTTTTTTTGTCAACAAACTTTACATTCATTTCCATTTCGAACTATTACTTGAATCCTAATAAACCTTTCATAAGAGACCAATGATTCTGAAAACAGTCATTGAATTGGACTACCTGAGATTCAGTCACAGCCAATGATCCATATTTTTCAACAGTCTCTTCAACACTTGTAAGTTTTTCAGATAGACAAGGCTGTTCTGCAACAATCTTGTCAGCGTCGTTTGGGTATACTGAAATAGGTTTTCAAATTTTTTTTCACAATTTTCTAGTCAAACTGAAGCTTTTAGAAAGAAGCAAATAATCTTTCACATCAACCTCGTTCTTCAATTATTGACTGATTTTAGTAAAGTTTAGAACTTTGATAGTTGAAAACCTAAGACATAGCATTTTTTAATTCATGTCAATTTAAATAGAGCAATTCTCTTAAATAGCACAAAATAAAATTTTTGTTCTGAAAATAGCACTAATTTTTATTTAGGACAAAAATAACATTTTTATCAAAAAGGTAATTCTCTTATATAAGTACAAATCCCCTAAACCTTAAACTCTAAACCCTAAACTCTAAACCCTAAACTCTAAGCCCTAAACCCTAAACCCTAAATCCTAAGCCCTAAACCCTAAACTCTAAACCCTAAACCCTAAGCTCTACGCCCTAAACCCTAAACTCTAAACCATAAACCATAAACCTTAAACCCTAAACCCTAAGCCCTAAATCCTAAACCCTAAGCCCTAAACCCTAAATCTTACTTCATACCCTTAAAAATTATACCCTAAATCCTAAAATATTTAACCCAAACCAACAAATTAAATTATTGCTCTTTATAAAAATGTTATTTTTGTCCAAAATGAAAAATGTGCTATTTATGACTAAAAAATTTAATATGATACTATTCTAGATAATTTCTCATTTAAATATCCGATAGACGAATTTTTTTGCTTGACCAAAAAAGAAAAAGGTTCAACAGACGATTAAAAGCTCAAGTTTGGTACAAATTATATATATATATATATAGTTAATGATGTAAATAATTTCCTTGTTGAAAGTTAATGATGTATATAATGAACTTTTCATTTTTTTATTGTATTGTAAAAATAGAAGTTTTCAAAATATTGTTTTATAATTTTCAAAAATCTCTCCCTTGAGTAGCGTTTCAAATAAAATTAGAAGTTACTCCGGCTTCTTGGATAAATATGCAATAGCCAAAGTAGATGCACGGGTTAAACCAGCGTCTCTCTTACGGTTAGTTTCTTGGTTTATCTAATTTCATTTGATTTCTTTATAAATCTAATGTGACACTTTGTGATGTTACAGTTTGTGGAATGACAGTATAGACCAGTTCTAGGACATTAATTGATGATGACAGATTAATATTAACTTGTGATAACAAAGTTCACCAATCATCTAACATGGTAAGAATCTTCTCAATGAATCTTCTCAATGAATCATCTTAATGATTAGATTGAGTTCTAGTGAAATATTTTTATTTACTTGAAAGATGGATAACTCTCACCTCATGGTTAAGGACAAAACAGACCTCAATAGGGTCCATGTCAGGGTATTAGCTAGCGGGGAGACAGAAAGACTCACTATTAAACCTTTCGTTCACCCGCTGAGGATTCGACCAAGTGTTCCGTCATGTAAGTTGAACCAAGAAGCTCTGATATTTTAATTATAGGTCATTGTGCCATTGAATGATGGTAAAACATTTAAGGGTAAAGTGCTTAATTCTGGTTCCAAAGGCGACAACCATAATAAAAATACTGCACATGAAGTCATTACCAAGTAGCTAAACTTGGGTTTTCGGACAACTTCGTATTGGGCCTATTGGCTATATGCTTTCGTCCCAAGCAGTACTACAACCGTTGGTATTATCAAGTAACTAAACTCATGTTCTTCAAAAGAAAGCTGTTTTTTTTCATTTGATTGTTTCTCATTATTTCATTATTTTTTTGTGGTAATTGGCTGGTTTATATTGTGAAAAATAGGATTGTTATGCATTGGTCAAAGATGTTTCCAAATTCCAAGTAAATAAATTTGGGTCATCACTTGAAGTTGGGCCACAGCTGGGCCATGAAGAAATCAAAAGGGAAAAGAGATGGATCATTAAAGTCCATTAAGAAGTCTTATTCCTAGTATTGCTTGGAATAGAAGGTTGCTGCAAGTTTGAATCGGATTAGGACTACAACTCCAAATCCGATCAGGAGTTAGTTCAGCACAAAGCTATAAAAGCAATACAAGGGGTTCAACATCAAAGCATCACAACAAACAGAAGCAAAGAGAGATAAATCATAGAGTTTTCGAGAGAGAGTTCTTGAGTAGTCTTTGTCTTTAAGCTTCAAGTCTTTTTGGGATTCTTGTTCTTGTTTTTCTTGTTTCTGGGTTTAGTCTCATTAGGGAGAAACCGAAAGAGGTTCTCTTGCTTTCTCGTGAGGTACCTGAAAGAGAAACATAAAGTCTAGTGAGATTAGGAGATAAGAAAGAACTTGTGTTGAACCTAAACTTTGATTTCTTATAGTGGATGTTTGTGGGAGAGAGTTCCCACACGAGACGTACTCTCTAGTTTGAGAAGAACTCGTTAAAGTTGGTGTGTTCATTAGTTAGTTAATTGTCTTAATAAGTTAAACTAATTGAACTAAAACCTCACAAAAATGTTAGTATCTAAGAGTCCTAATTAAAACAAGCCATAATAACCTATAACTTGTTCTTCCGCCGTATTATGATGGCTTCTGGTTCTCGTCTTTGTTTAAGAAAATTCTCTAGTCTGGAATAGGGCATATACCATGATCGCTGCTCACACGGCGGCCACGGATGGTAGCAAGCCTTCCGCTTCTACTCCGGCGAAGGTGGCTTCCTCAATGAAGAGGAAGATGTGTGTGAAATTGAAGAATCTTAGTGAGACAGGAGAGACGTAGCGGAGAAATTAAATGAGTTCACAAGGGAGGAAGGTGTTTCTGTCACACAAAAAGATCTCATTCGCTGGGCAAAGCTTCTCGACAAGTATATGACAATCATCAACATGTCCTATAGGCAGACTCGTCTCTGGTTCTAGGCAACTTGGGCTTTTGTCTAGGGCCATGCCAAACTTGAAAACAAATCTTAAAAAAAAAAGGTCTAGAAAAAAAAATTTATTATTAACAAGGTCCACAATATTTCATTTGTCTAGGGCCCAAATTTTATTTGAGACAGACCTGCCTAGAGGTATACATATACAATATAACCTCTATAAAATAATACTCGATAAATTAATAACATCTTTAAATTAATAAATTATTCCGGTCCCGAGTTGGACCAGTGTAAAAATCGAAACAATTCGATAAAATAATAAGATAATAATTTGTTTTTGAAATCCCTATGTAAATATATGGTCTCATTAATAACATAAATTAATAACCATATAAAACTATAAAATATAACTAAGATAATATAGTGAAATATGACTCTAGTGTTATTTTTTTATTCATAAATTTATATTTTTGTGTAACTCATCTATAATTTTTACATAGTACATAAAAATATATAGTGTTATCTTCTCAAATTACATCAAAAAAATTATTAAAAATTGCATATACGATTATTGTTTCCTAACATGTAACTGCCGCTTTAACGTATTATTTTTAATATCTTACTTTAAATATGAACTGTATTTTGAAATTATGCAAATCTCTCTATAAATTTATCGATAAATTAATACTCTCTCTAAATTACTAAAATCTTCCGATCCCAACATTATTAATTTATAGAGATTTTACTGTAGGTCTCTTATCTGTTTGGTGATGATCCATATCTGTTTTTTTTTTTTGCTTTATTTAATGAAAGTTGATTGTTTCTTGTTGTTGTAGATCTTTGAGTGGAAACAAATCATATGTCATTTTCTCCGTCTCAGCATGCAATTTTTCTTGATGTTATTGGCATGAGTAATGGTGACGTTGTAGTTGAATAAACTATTAAGTTTGGTTTGGTTTTGTTTGGTTGCCTTCTTAATCTTTTGGTATGTAAGTCTCCTAAGCATTTGATATTTTGTATCTCCACGATCTTTGTCCGAAATGCATGCCTTTATTGAACCGGCTGTTGGATTTTCATGATGCTGAAAACCAAAAAATTAAAATAAACTAATAACCAAGATGAATCATTTCACTGAAAATTGAAACCTTGAAACGATCCGTTCCAAGGGAATAATAATATATGAAATCTTCCTAACACAACATTCCATCATTTTTTCAACCTCCTCAAGGACCTTTATTGTCCCCTTCCATTTTGCATTTAGTGAGTGCTCTATCATGTTGGTCGCCAAAAATGAACAATGAACAACTCAAAGACTAATATTTCGATTGGCTGATGAGAAATATTAAGGGGCCGAATATCTCAGCAAGAAATATGCATCATAAATAATAATTTCTTACTATAACCTATAACTTGTTTTTCAAAATATCCTACATCAATTGTGTTAAAACTTAAAACAAGTCTAACTTTAAAACCAAAAAGAAATAAAATCACGTACATATGTATAAAAATAAGTACATTGTGTATAAACATTTCATGATTAGCATAATTCCTCTACAAATAACTATTATGTTTTTAACAATCATCAATTAAACTCACCTTTTTTTTTTATCCCTGAGGCCTGCCTGAGGGCTTCGGAGACATCCGATAAAGAAAAAAATCTTTTTTTTTTTAATAAACAGACACAATCTGTTTATTTCTATTGTCCCGGTTCAGATAACCCAAACCGATTCAGATTACATAATAATGAATTAATTTAGCGTCCGGTTTAGAATGAATGCCACAAAAATCGAATCGTAGGGTTTTAAAAAGGTTTCTCTTCTCTTCTCCGTCGCCGTGTCTCTGCAACTCGGAGCAAATTACGGCGGCGATAAAATGCCTCGAGTCATCCCCCCAGAGAATCTCGGTTGCCCACCGATTCGTGCTCTAACCTTTGACTCTCTCGGATTAATCAAAGGTGCCCACCCCCACCAATCTCTCTCTGTTTATTACTTCTGTGGGATTATATAGTCAGAAGTTTTGTTTTGGAATTTGATGTGCAGTGACTGAAGCTCGCGGTAAAGAGAGAGGGAATCCAACTGTAGTGAACACATGGGGCGAGATGAATGCATCTAGGACCATTCTTGCTGCTTCCATCAATGACCGGTTAAGGAATCCGGTAAAGTTTCATTCTTTTTGTGTTTATGTTAATCTTTATTATACCTCTAGCTTTGTAATCAGTTTCAGCTGAAATGAGCTGATTTTTTCAACTTAGCTTATAGGATTTGAACTTGTCATTCTTTGTCCTGAACCAAATTTGAGGTTTCCTTAAATTTGAGGTTTGAGTATATTGATTTGCTTGACATTTTGGAACCATGAGTTTTGTTTGAGCTGTGTTTAGTATTGGTTGAGAACTTATCTCTAGTATGTTATTATTCATTTCGTTTGCAACTACGCAACTATATCATAATCTACTAGTACTAGCTCTTTAAATTTTATCATTTCTTGAGTTGATCACTACTTCTGTAAAAGCATATAAGATTTGGTGAGTGTGAATTCTACTTTGAAATCTGATTTTATCAGAGAGTGAAAGAGCTTCTTAACTTGTATTTCTCTGGCTTTCTTTCTTTTTTTTCGTTTCTGTGTCTAAATGGCAAACTCATTACTCTTTTCGCCTTTTCTTTTCTTCCAATTGCAGCTTTTGGCTGTTGCAAGAAAAGATGGGAATGTAAGTTTTTCTTTCTCTAAGCTATGTATATTTTTGTAATTTATTTCTCTATAGCTGAGCTAACATTTATCTAATTATTTTTTTCCATTTATATCCTTTTCATAGGTTGAGATTCTTAATCCTTGTAATGGTGATCTTCACTTTGCATACTCTGCATTTGGTGGAGATGATGGTTGTTCGCCTGCGGATGACGAAATTTCTGCCCTGCACTTATTCAGTAAAAAGAAAGATGATCAGGCAGAAAGGTAATATACCTTAACACTGAAACGGTTTTGTCGGAAATTGCCAGTGAAGTTTGTTTTGTAATGTTGTGTTGCCATTTGATGTTTCTCAACATAATTTGGTGTAATTAGATCTTGCACATTGCTTACATGCACGAGAAAGGGAGATGTGAGCCTCAGATCAGTTCAATTTCCAGATGCAAGTGCTGATTCCACAGATGACACTGCTCCCAAAACTTGGAAAGCATGTGCTTCTGGTGAAATATTGGTTAGTAAAGTAGATGGGAGCGAAAACTTCAGTTTATTTGGAGGGTTAGTAGTTAAGAACTGAATCTATTTGCTTATATTTGTGGATCATTTCGTTATATCTCGGTTTGGTTGTTACCAGAATGAAATCAATGTCTAATGCAGGAGACGTGTTGAGGCCAATATATGGGATCTTGAACAATGTACTAAGATTTGGAGCGCGAAATCTGTGAGCTGCTTGCTTGTCTTATATCTTTCAAAGCCTCTCAGTTTCTTTGATGAAGTAACTAAGCCTTTACTGTGTTCTAATCAATATGTGTTTGGTGCAGCCTCCTAAGGACAATCTCGGAATCTTCACACCCACCTGGTTCACCAGTGCTACGTTCTTGAGCAACGATGATCACCGCAAAATTGTCACCGGAACCAAGTCTCACCAGGTTAAAAAAACCTCACGTTTCTTTTGTCAATTTGAATCTTGTCCTGATCGCTCATATTTACCTGTGCTGGAGACAGGTTCGTCTTTATGACATTTCTGCTCAGCGTAGACCCGTCCTGTCCTTTGATTTCCGTGAGACCTCCATAACAGCAGTCGCGGAAGACCTAGACGGTCATACTATCTATGTCGGGAATGCTTCTGCTGACCTCGCTTCCTTTGATATACGAACAGGTTCATTGATTCTCTCAACAAATGTATTATATAACTATGTTACTGAATCAAACAAGTAATCAATCATCTCATCGGTTGCAGGAAAGCTGTTGGGAAGCTTTTTAGGGAAGTGTTCTGGAAGCATAAGATCTGTGGTTAGACATCCACAGCATCCAGTGATTGCTTCTTGCGGTAAGATTCAATGTCATAACTTCAATCTCCATATGTCATTACAACAATCTCATGTGTGTGTGTGTGTGTTTATCGAATTGTTCAGGGTTGGACCGATATTTACGGTTTTATGACGTGAAGACACGCCAGCTCATCTCTGCGGTATGCTCTTCTATATGAGGCTAGTACTTTTTGTGGTGAAGTAGAGACCTATTTACTCATTATTGTTTTGTTGCAGGTTTTCTTGAAGCAGCATCTTACAGGTCTTGTATTCGACTCAGGCTTTACTGGAGAAGGTTAGTTTTCTGTTGCCGTTGACGAATCATATCTACTACTGTATTCCTTCGTTAGTTTGTTTGGAAGATGATTGGTTTATGGTTGAAGCAGAGACAGTGGTCGAGGCTGCAACAGAGGAGAAGATGACGATCATGGAGCAGGAAGATGATGAGACAGAGAAGGCTCCGGTGAAAACAAAGAAGTCAAAGAAAGAGAAACGCAGTAGAGAAAAAGTCTTGGAAGGTGAAGACGATGAGGAGAATGAAGATGACACAGAGAAGGCTCCTCCTGTGAAAACAAAGAAGTCAAAGAAAGAGAAACGCACTAGAGAAAAAGTCTCTGAAGGTGAAGACAAAGACGAGCTACGAAGCAAGAAGACAAGAGAGCACAAGAAGAAAACCAAGAAAGTGAAACACGATCAAGAAGACTAGGTTTAACTTTTGTTGTAGACATTGTTAACTTTGCTCTGATCTGAGGAGCTACAGTTTTGAACAAACATTCTCACAAAAAAAAGAAAAAAAAAAATTTGTTTGTTTTCTATAAAGACTTTTTTTTTATAAAACGAAGCCTCTTTTAAAGGTCTAAAATCCTCGGAAAAGTTACAATGTGCATTAAAAGACTAAAAAAGCACATTTTAGACAACAATCGTTCATCATTCAACTCATTGTTAGAAAGAGGGAGAAACCAAATATTAACCATGTCTCTCTTTTCAAGTGTGACCATTGTTTGTAACCCCCTGGTTTTTGATACTGTTGCAAAATTTTCCGGGGGATATGTTCAAGCCGGAAGCTTAAGTTTGGTGTTGGTTTTCCAGCTAAAAACGAAATAGAAAGGGATCCAAAGTCAGTACATGGTCAGTGGTTACAAAAGGTTAAAGAATATTCAGTCAGATAGGTGAGGTTTCTTTACCTTAAGTAGTAGTAGTAAAAGAAATCCGCATAGAGAGCTGTTTGAATAAGGCCAGAGACACAAGCTGTGAAAATGCAAATATGTAAAACATTAGCAATGAGGGAAGACCAAATGGGTAAAATGTAAGTGGTGCTTCTTTACCGATCCATCTAGTGAAATGATCTTCTGTGAAATAGCGATAGATCCAGTTGATGATATAGAGTCCACGATACGCCCTGCAAGTTGATCATTGACCATGTGAGTGCATACTCAAATCTTCCTCAAGTTTGCATATTGAGATTTGCAATAAGAGATACGAAGCAATGCATCAGAACCACAATGCATAGCAAGCGTAAGCCAGTCTAATCTCCTTTATATAAAAGAAAATAATTAATTCAGCTCAATCTCCAGACGGATAAAAGTTCGTACTGGAGAGCGTTCTCGTTTATCAAATTAACAAGCGCATGAACTGTGAAAGGCACAGTATGTCAATAGGAGAAAACAATTCTAAACAAACCCAACAGAGTGAAGAGATTACAATAACATTAACGCAGGTAGTACTCATGTATCGACATCAAGTTCCAAATGGTGAATCTGTTAATGCCAGTGGATCAAGTAAGCAAACGCATATGTCTGGAAAGAATTACATACCCTAGAAAGAGAACATATTGGCCAGTCAAATTGTCCACATTCCCACTTCTTTGTAGCAGAACCAATTGGGGAAGGATAGCAACTGCTTCCAAGTAAATAGAAAAAGCCCAGAATACCTGGAATGGTTTCAAATTAACAGAATTAGCATATTGTACTTCAATTCTGGCTAACAAGCCACACTGCTGCAAAACTATTTAAGAATACAGCTCAGACTGAAGGCAGTTGCAAATATGAATGTTTTACCAGGAGAATATATTGCAAAAATACATATGAAGATGGTAAGGCAAAAGATCTTGGTGAAGTGCATATAAAAAGTTACTAAAGTTTTGTATGACAAGTTAATCAAAGAACACTTTGGCCAGAAAAGTATCAGAGAGATACAGATGACATTAATCCACGGGCACCTTATGGAATAAGGTAATTACGACACAGCATGTTCCGTTAATAGATGCAAACGAATCTCTAACGTGCAACAGTTTGACATTCAAAGAGTTTCTCAAACAAACAGCAAGATACTGAGAGGTTGTATAGGTAGTACAACGTTTAAACAAGCTTTAGCACCAACTGAAACAAAGTTTCAAATAAAACTATAAAATCCAGACTCCAAATCGGTGATCTAATCCAAATGATCTAAGATGACAGAACTGACACTATCCATCACAATTACCAAGTACATATGGTGTTTAAGAAAATGCTTTAGCAGTATGAAGATCAGCCATATCTAAGTGTGCTTTATAACAAATGAACCAAAATGAAGATCAGTTAACAACTAAACTACGCTTAATGCTAAATATTTCCCACAAGTATTCACTTTCCTACTCTCTACAAACTAAAACTCCAAAAGCATGTGAAATATATATGAATATTACCTCTTGAAATGTGAATCTTTCATGCAGGACAAGTGCCAAAACGAAACATGCTAACACAACGTATTGATGACGAAATGTGTCCAGGTCCTTATCGTATGACCTCCGCACAAGTGGATGCCTACGCATACACCAAACGATTGCCAAAGAGCTAGCAATGAAGACAATCTTCATAACGCTGTTGTACAGAGATACATAATCCGTAAAGAGATCCAAGTACCGAGTCAAGAACACAAGCGCATATAGCTCTTGAGTCTTGAGAGAGATTCCTAGCCAACAAATACAAAAGTCAACACAAACAAATGTTAGAAGCTGCAAATTTCTAGCTAGGAATGTGAGAAACGACGAGCATTTTCAACTCCGTAAATCAAATTTCTCTGCTGCAATTTTCCATTAAACCTAATGTAATTTAGGCGAGAGAGATCTCTCGTTTAGAAACTCCTTTCTAGTTTCAGTTTCTAAAATTGCGATTTCACAACTATTTTGACTTGAAATTTCAAACTACCAAATCGGATTCGCTTCAAAATCGATCATCAAAGCTCAATAAGAAGCTACGGAAACGAAAACTAAGACTCAGAGCAATGCGATTGTTTTTACGAGCTCGTCTTCAATATATACAACACATTCCAGGAAAAGAGAACTCACCAGCGCAAGATTTAGTAGCGTAAATTTTGAGAAGAAGGATTAAGATACTGATCAAGTGAGTCATATCACCAGCAAATCTGAAGATATTCATGGTTGACCAGAAGACGGAAGACTCAACGATGCCAAAATTTTCCGGGAATCCAGAAAAACGAGAACGAAATCTAACGATTTTCTCTCTTCAAATCCTTCGAAAGAGATACGAAGAGAGAAAGAAATGGTGCACGTTTCAGGTTTTTGCAGAAACTCGTTCAGAGGAGACGATGACGTGGCAATCTGGAACGGTCTTCTCTAACGTGTGTGTGTGTGTGTGTGCTCACACTCGCCTACTTCTCAAAACTGCAAATTAATCCTTCATTATTCATTTAATTATTTATATTTTCATAAATCAGAGAACAGTAATTACCAAAAGATGCTTTTTAGTTTCTGAAAGTGGAGAGGTGGTGTTATCTTGTACATCGCAGCATAGATAAAGTGGAATGCGCCAGCTATTTGTGGGTCTATATTGCACCAAATTAAGCCACGTGTTAATAAAAACAGTGATGTGGCAGTTTCGTACGCGTCATAGTGTGGCGTTAACTTACTTTAATTCCTCGTGTTCTCCACGTGTTCTATACTTTGAAAAACAGTTAGACTGACTCGGTTAGTTAAATGGACCGGTTAATAGCTGGTTATTAATGGATATGGGCTTTCAATGGGCTTTAAGCATTCTCTAATGGTATTTGTACCTAATGTCGATTATCGAATCTAAAATCAATAATCAATTACACGTAAAGAAAACCCGCCGTGACACATGAAAATCACTTACTGACTTGCGTAAGTTATTAAGATGAACACCCGCATCTAAGTGCGGATTTATATATCCAAATATCTAAACATGTTTTTATATTATTGTTTGGGTGTAAGAGATTTTGTATTGTGTATTTTTAATATGCACGAAATAGTAATGTTAGCCAGATCATTCTAATTTGAAAATATGATTTTTTTTAATTAGTTACTAATTCGTTAAAAATTGGACATATATATATATATATATATGTTTTTCTGTTATTTATGATTTATGATTAGTTAACTAGATAAATGTGCTCTGGTAGTTTTGTAGTTTAAATTTTTGATAGGCTTCCATAAGTGAATTTATGAATGTTTGTTCTAGTTTTTCTTTTTTGGTTTAAACTGTAAATATGATTTGGGATTTTTGTGCTAGCTAGTGCACTCATTCCAATATAGTAAAATACTATAAGAAAATGATATTCACTGCCTCGCTTCAACGTTCAAAACTTCGTTTTCCTTGTGAAGAAATAGACAAACATGAAAGTGATGTATGAACGTCATGAGTCATGACTCATGAAATAAGAGACACGTAAAATTAAACCTTATTCAAAGAAACCTAAGCATTACTAATAATACTCTTTCGTTAGACGCCGTGGTCGGTCCGATTTTCGCCTTCAGTGTTCGACCTACCGATTGTAGAGAAGTCCAACATTTTTTTATGGGATCATATAAAAAATCAACTGCATCACTAGATCAATAATGATGTGGTTTTAAGTACAATATAATTATTGTGTTTATATTCTAAAATTTAACAGAAGATAGAGCGCCAATAAAAAAAGGTTGCTCACCACTGAATTGTTTAGTTTATTAGCAGTGTTACAGTGTATATAGCCAATGTAAGTTTATAGCCAGATACATTTGTGTTGTGTTTTTATATTGCAAATCACCCTATTAGATTCTATGAAATATGTGCGATTAAAATTAACTAACATCACGAGACGTGATTCTGTATAAGCCCTGCAACTTCGACACAATCGACAAAGTCGCCGCTTTTGTATTTTGATGTTCTGATTAATTATTAAGGTATTTCAGACATTATTTTGTTATCTCGAAGGATTTCAAACATCGAAGTTTTCACAGTCTATATTTTATTTAACTTGCTCATTTTAGTGTTAATATATATATTTTAAACAAAAATTTATACGTTACAATTTTTCTACTTCTACTTTTTCCTGATTTTATTATATCCGTTCGATAGAAATAAAATTTCACATGATAAAAACAGATAACAAGACAGTTTTAAAACATTTATGATATAACTAAAACAGAATCCAAAAAAAGATAAAAAAAAAAAATAGAACGGTTCTAAGTTTAGAAAATAAATTTACCATTTTTTTGTAATTTTATCGATAAATTATTTGAACGTTACAATAACAGAAAATAATCAAAATATTGAAGAGAAATTCGTGAGTTCAGTTTTTGTCAAGTGATGTCAATGATGATCTTGGTGTGTATGTGGAAGTATGGCATAAGACCATTGATCCATGAAGAGATTACTGCTAGTTTGAATGAACTATACAGAGCAATTACATTAAACTATAAAAATAAAATTTACATTAAATTTTTAATATATTTAAAACTATGAGTATAAATAAAATAAAATAAAAATTCAATATAGTTCTTGAACAAATAGTCAATTATATTCGCTAGGTTCATCGAAAAGTGCTGTTTAAAGCCCAAATGTTTTAGTCAAACCTTATTTGTGGCAGGTCCTAAAACGCTAAAGCTATTTTGGCCACTTCCAGAAATCACCGATAGGTTCGACTGCCTCTTCCAACTCCGAATCTCTCCACCGGTACTCCCACTTTCATCTCCATGGATGGACAACGTTGCAGGTGATTCTGCTCAGTTGCTATCTCTCTATCTCTTGAGTATCTTTTCACAAAATTCAACGGAACTATTCTCATGTCTCAATCAAGCTTGATGCAGCCGGATCTATTGTCTTCACTGGTTCTTCTTTCCTCCTGCCGTGGACAGGAAAGATTGTTTTATATTTCCTCCTTTTCAAAGGAGAGAACCCTCTTAATGCTATCTCTCTTCATGAGAGGTGTATTTCTTTCTATCGATTTGTCGATGAAAGTGTTTTATCTCCTAACCATTTTGCGCACTAGTGTAATGGTCTGCACGGAACCGGTAGACAACGGAGATCACTCTAGTGAGAACCGAGGTTAGTGAGTTTGTTTCAAAGTCACTCTTAATGTTGACTAATCTAAGGTCAATTGATGATTTTGGGTCGAAAATTGCTTTTTTTACGAGTGTGTTCGTTTTAGATTATTTCGACATCTTTCCTGACGATATATCAAGTTTTATCAAACTTATGTCTCTATCTTTATCTTATGCTTGTTTTAATATTCCAGAACTTATGTTTGCTGTTCGGATGTTTATGTTCATCCATCGTGTAACCATTTAGCAATGAATGAAGATCTTGTGTAAAAAAAAAAAAAATTCATCGAAAAGTGATATTTCCAAAAAAGAGTTATACTAAATTATCACTCTAAAAATCTTAACAATATGATAGCTGGAGGGATCGTCTAACTCTCTATGACAAAAGAAAAAAAAAGTTTCATGCCAATAATAAATAAATTTAGGGTAGTCATCGAAATATTGGTAAATCAAAAATATAAAAATTGTGATGATTTAAATGTTTTGTTAGGAGTATATTTCTATAAAAAGTTAAAGATATTTGGTGAATATTTATAAAACAGAGAAATTGTTGGTGATTTTTTGAATTTTCTGAAAGAGAATTTTGAATTTGTTTATTAGCTTTGTTTTTCTATTGGCCAGCCTAATTTTATTTTATAGTGTGAAGATAAGAGTTCAAATTCATACACAGCATCATGTCCAATGGTTATACTAGGGTGTCTAAAACAATTAATTATTAAGTTTTATGTAGATTTGTTTATTAAGTTTTATGTAGATTTGTTTTTTAGACACTCTTAAGTAATTTTATGTTTTGGACTCATTCAATGGAGATATGGAGACATGGAAACACCCAATATAGGTGTCTTAAAAACAAAATATTAATTAATTTTAATTGTAAATAAAATTTATGTTAATAAAATTTTAAAATATAATACATTTTATGAAATCTACTACATAGAATATTAATCATACATAAGATGACAATATTTGGAAAAAAATTGTAAAGAAAAAACGGAAAAAAATGCTTAATTGTTATTTTGACGTCCGTCAAATTGTTGCCATATATGCTTAATCAAATCATTTTTCAATTGTTGATGCATTTTTTTATCACGAAGTCGAACTCGCATGCCCATCATATTGACAACATTTGTAGGCATCTCTGTAGAATACGTGAAATCCCCTTATGAAGTTATGTTTCCTTCTCTTAGTACGAATTCTTCGGTGTCAAACTAAGTGTATTCAGCTTGTTCTTCTTCTACTATCATATTGTGCAATATGATACATTCTCGCATAATTTTTCCTATTTTCACTTTATACCAAAAAAGAGCTGGATTTTTTACAATAGCAAATCGAGCTTGTAAGACTCCAAAAGCACACTCGACATCTTTTCGGGCAGCTTCTTGACGTTGAGCAAATAACTTTGCTTTGTCACCTTGTGGAAGTGAAATAGATTGGATAAAAGTCGCCCAATTGGGATAAATACCATCAGTGAGATAGTAACCCAAATGATACTCGCGGCCGTTGACAAAGTAATTAACATTTGGAGCTATACCATTTAATATATCATTAAAAACTGGGGAGCGATCAAGAACATTGATATCGTTTAGGGTACCTGGTGCTCCAAAAAACGAGTGCCATATCCATAGATCTTGTGAAGCCACAGCCTCTAAAACGATTGTTGGTTTTCCTGATCCTCGTGTATATTGCCCTTTCCAAGCGGTCGGGCAATTCTTTCACTCCCAATGCATACAATCAATGCTTCCTAGCATCCCAGGAAATCCTCTTACCTGCCCAATATGAAGTAGCCGGTGAAGATCCTCTTGTGTGGGTGGTCTTAGATACTCCTCTCCGAACTCGTCTATTATTCCCTCGATGAAATGTTCCAAGCATGACAACCCAGTACTTTGAGCGACGCGGAGGTATTCGTCGTATGCATCTGA
>VBRH01000241.1:119827-151631 GCA_014578085.1 Cardamine resedifolia | reverse complement strand
ATATATATATTGTTACGTAATAATTTTAAAATAGTTTTAAAATATAACAAATAAAATCAACACTTAAGATAATGTATGAACAGTTCTTTGAATTTTTATGAATTACTCAACTAACAACAACAAAAAACCTTTGACCATGATTTGTTGGAAATATTTTAGAGATTAAACTAATTAAAAAGAACACTACAAAAAACAATCGTTGAAAAAAAAAAACAAAAAATTATTGTTGAAATTTGATAACTCAAGTTTACCACATGAGATTTTAGTTGATGTTGAAATTATTTTAGAGTTACCAATTTTACAAATGACATAACTCAAAATCATAAATCAACCATACATCATTATAACTCAAACTTAACTTCAATTTTTTTTTTTTTAAATGATTGGTAACATTTTTGAATTATGGTTAATTTATATATATAACTCAAAGAACATCATTGATAACTCATGCACCAATCAGAGCCTAAATCATAGAATATGGCGTATATGCCAAATAGTTATATAAAGATGTTCCAGCTTACGTGTTTATTTTATTTCGATATTTATATGTTTTCACTACTTTTAAAAGTCATTATCACTTAAAAACTAAAATAATATTATAGTCATAAGTAGACAAAAACATGTAGCCTAATTGTTTGCGCTAATATTGTCAATGTGTTACTATAAATTTTTTGTGATTCCAGTAAGAAATAATCGAAAAATAAACATACGGTAATCTGGAAGAGACTAAAATAATTTTATCAAAATTTATGTGATGCTCAAATTAGTAATAAACCCATAAGACTATAGGTAAAAGAAAAAAAAATCGGTAAAATATAAATAAAATTTGGATATTTATACCATCAAATTTAAAGAAAAAGATTTACGAGAATTTATGCTATTTTTAATGCCATTTTTAATGAAATATAAGAAACAGAGTGCATTTTAGAGAAGAATAAGAGTCTCAAAATTATGTCAATTTGAATATTATTTTTGATAATAAAAAACTTTAATTTATATGCATTTAATATTTAATACTATATATTAAAAAAAAGGAGCGCGAATCCGGTAAACTAGTCTAACATATACATTATGTCATTACAATGTAAGTGATAGTATTATATCTAGCTAGTTGAAATATTATAATTAATAATATGCGGGAAAATACTTTTATATTGGTGCACAATAATGACCTATAGTCAATGATCTATCTCACATCGTGCACCAGAATCTATCGCATAATCCTTGATCATAATTGCTAAGTCAAATTTTTTGTTATTTAATGTTACCTTAATTTTAAGATTGATATTTGAACCCCAAAAAAAGAAAAACAGAAAACTTTTTAGATTGATATTGTATGATTTGTCTCACAAGGGTGCTTTCAAACTCGGATCCGACAGGGCTACAAAATCGGTCAAAACGCGAACTCACTCACTAGTAATCTAATCCGGCTGATCCTAAACTATTAGAATGATTCGGACAAAAACCAGAATATATGCAGCTATATATATCTTTATTTCAAATCCACTATTGGAAGGTAAGTTGTCTTACCTTGGATTGAAGAGCTACCGACGTGCTACCACTCCGCTTCATGCGGAATTTGATTCATTTATTTAGATTATGAGATGTTTGAGAGATTTACATAAGTTTGAGGTCATTTTCTAAACCGATTACAAATATCTTATAGTTTTGCTCACCAGAAGACTGGCTCACATTTACATCGGAGATGGAGGATTCGTTTGCTTAAACCATTATTTCCTGTTTTTTTTTATTTCATTTATTCTCTATTTTTTTAATATCCGTGCAGATTTTTTCTCGAATACAGTTTCAAGCACGAGATTTGTTATTTTCCAAAGTAAACTCTAATTCTCCGGATTGGTTTTTCTCCACATCATAATAGCTTAATAGAATTTTTACTTTCCCAGCAAAATAAAATAAAAAATCCACTATTCTTCTTTCATAATTTCACTATGCACGATACGTTTCATAATTTCACTATGCACGATACGGTGCTTACTATCACTAATACCCTTGATGATACAATTTATATATCTCCCTCAAAAACATTAGCCAAACTGAATAATCCGGAAGCATATGTCAGTGAAAAACTCAGTCTCTATCCAAAAAAAATTAATCTTTCTTTGTTCTATATCTAAAAGAAAAAAAAAGACTTAAAATAAATATAAATTTTTATTTATACACAGAAGCATATGTCAGTGAAAATCCTTTTAATGCATTAATTGTACTTGTTTGGTAAGAAGATTGAAAGAGCATTTCGTGTTATTGTGATGTTGTAAAGAAGACCATCACATATTGGAGTCTATTTTGGATGATGCACGGCACAAGCAGCTCAAATCCATGCTTGTAGCTTTCTGTATAACTGAGTATTTATCTGGCTGATATTTTATGGACTTCCCAGTGGCTGAGTTCGTTTTTGATTTTAGTATATCATTAAGAGGAGGAAGGTTCAACTCTCACCTCCTTTCTTTTTACTTTAGATGGCGATTTCTGTTGTCACTAACAATAACAATAGTTGCTCGATATCTGTTCAGATCGATTCCATTAGGTTTTCTTAGATCACCACATGTATTATTTTATTAAATATGTGGGACTGTGGGTTAGCCATTTTAACAAGAGTACAAGACTATGATATGCTCCTAGGTATTCATAGTAACAAAGCTTGTGTACTATCTCAGACATGTTCATCTACTGCATGTGGTTTGATATGAAACATAGAGATATTGTCATGAGTGTTAAGTAAGGTAAACTTATATTCGAATAACAAAGTTTTAAGTATGGTACAAAATAGGTGAATCTCTGGTTTTATGTTGAGAGACCTAGTCGAATGACAATATGGAACCATCTCACAGTCAAAGATTCAATGTATGCCCGTAATTAAGAACATGTCATGACTCGGATTTACTAAAGGTTCGTGCACCCTTCAAATAGTCAAACATGATCTGACATTACTAATTAATTAAGTAACTTCCGATTCGTCTTTATTCTCTGCAATAATTATGGTAATATTTGGCCAAAAATATCAAATTTAGATATATTTCTATTGGGAATTCGGCCAGTAAAACACCAAACTTTGCACGAATCGCCAAAAAAACACCAAACTTTTGACCTGGTAAAAAAAACACCAAACTTTTATTGACTCGCTAACTATTTAACTAAAGTATGCTGACTCGCCAAAAAGACAACGCCGTTAAATGATTTAACGGATTTTTTAGACGGACGTTAGATTTTTTTTAACAAACTTTTGACCTTGCCAAAAAAACACCAAACTTTACACGAATCGCCAAAAAACACCAAACTTTTGTCCGCTCTTCGGAGCTGGTGTAGCAGTTTTCACTGAATGGGTCGTATCTCATTAACCGCTTATGCGAATTACTTGAGACCACCTCTATTAGAAAACTAACTCAATTTACTACAACTTTTATGATGGACGCTGGAGCTAAATCGGAACGGAAAGTCTTATTTGAAGTCGATCTTTCAGACGCTTTGAACTGGCTCTACTTGTGCAGTGCCAGATCAATGCTTCTGAAAGATCAACTCAGATGAAGACTTTGCGTTGCGATTTAACTCCGGCACTCTGAACAAAAGTTGTAGTAAATTTAGTTAGCTTTCCGGAGGTGGTTTCGAGTAATTCGCATCCGCTATTAAGGAGATATGACCCATTTAGTGAAGACC
Source organism: Cardamine resedifolia (assembly GCA_014578085.1). NCBI lineage: Eukaryota > Viridiplantae > Streptophyta > Magnoliopsida > Brassicales > Brassicaceae > Cardamine > Cardamine resedifolia. The sequence goes on along the minus strand of VBRH01000241.1, from coordinate 147,959 downwards.
ACTACAACAGAACCGCCAAAGACATCCCAGCGGCCATGACCGCTACAATTGAACCGCCAAGGACGATCACAGCGGTTACGACCACTCTGGAGGGACCGCTAGGACCAGCATGAGTGTTCTGAAGCTCTTGTGTCAATCCCAACGGTCGTTTGACCGCTGTGCCACCTCTGCTACAACCCGCACAAGCAGAGCCAGTTCAAAGGATCTGAAAGATCGATTCCGATGAAGACTTTTCGTTCTGATTTAGTTCCAGCGTTCTTCATAAAAGTTGTAGTAAATTGAGTTAGCTTTCTAATGGAGGTGGTCTCAAGTAATTCGCATAAGCGGTTAATGAGATACGACCCATTCAGTGAAAACCGCTACACCAGCTCCGAAGAGCGGGCAAAAGTTTAGTGTTTTTTTGGCGATTCGTGTAAAGTTTGGTGTTTTTTTGGCGATTCGTGTAAAGTTTGGTGTTTTATTGGCAAGGTCAAAAGTTTGTTAAAAAAAATCTAACGTCCGTCTAAAAAATCCGTTAAATCATTTAACGGCGTTGTCTTTTTGGCGAGTCAGCACACTTTAGTTAAATAGTTGGCGAGTCAACAAAAGTTTGGTGTTTTTTTTTCCAGGTTAAAAGTTTGGTGTTTTTTTGGCGATTCGTGTAAAGTTTGGTGTTTTTTTGGCAAGGTCAAAAGTTTGTTAAAAAAAATCTAACGTCCGTCTAAAAAATCCGTTAAATCATTTAACGGCGTTGTCTTTTTGGCGAGTCAGCACACTTTAGTTAAATAGTTGGCGAGTCAACAAAAGTTTGGTGTTTTTTTGGCCAGGTTAAAAATTTGGTGTTTTTTTGGCGATTCGTGTAAAATTTGGTGTTTTCTTGGCCGAATTCCCTATTTCTATTTGCCGTAAAAACATCCCTATCTTTTTTTTTTATAAATACCTATATAGATTTGAAAATGTATAATCCAATAATCTCTTCAAACTTATTATTCGGGGTCTGAGAGAGTCTCTTTCCTTGTTAAATTCACCTTTTTTTTTTGTTAGAGAAAAAGCTTCAAAAAAAAATGGCATTTAACAAAGTCTCATTCTTCTTGGTTCTTTGCCTGTGTTCTCTCAACCTCAGGTGGTCAATTTCTTTACAATATGATACATTATACATCCAAAGTTGATGTGTTCGCCTGATTTATATATAGAAAATAACATTTCTTAATTTTTTGGTTTAGCAATTAAAACAGTTTTTTTGTTCTCTTTTGAAACTGATATAGACTTTGGAGAAGCACTAATCCCAACAGGCAGAAAATGCCCAGACCCAAACGGCGTGGACATAAAAGCGCAGTGTTATATTTACTGTAATAATCAAGGTTATCTCGGTGGTTCTTGTCAAGGCTACACTAATCACTATATGTGTGGGTGTTATGAAGGATAAAACAAACATCTCATCGATTTATATTTATACGTATGTTTAAACGTGTATTTCTTCTCTTGGATACTGGTTCTTGTCAATTTCTTATCATAAAATTAAGAATAGCTAATGGGTTTTAAGAAATAATGTGGAACACAAGTGTCTACAAATGTTAATATCTTAATCCCCTTACGGCCAAATAGGCTTGTGGAATCACAATGACTCGTTAAGGAATCGACATATAGGCTTTGAAAGACATAACTAAAAGAAACGAGATTAGGCTTTAGGACAATGACAAAATATATCTTCTTGACTACTTAATTCACTTAATCAACTTAAAACATATTCTTAATATATATATATGCATACGCTTTACAAGCATCCAGAATGTTTGAAACAACAATATGAATATGTTCTTAGTATTGTAAAAATTGTGACAAATCTTAAACCTGGTTTTAGTCTCATCTACATCACATTTCCAGGTAAACTTATTTCTGAAATATATATATATATATATATATATATAACATTTTTCTCCAGACATATACTCTTAATCCTGAAACATTTTTATGAACTATACACATATAAAATTTACCTGCTTCTTAAGATGTTTCCCACACCTTGTAGTCTCTGCCTTCAACGGCTAGAGACCAGTTATTAGATCCGCTAGGTGGTTCGTAATGCCCTGGTCCGATCTTCATTGCAACCTTTTCATCTATTATAGCTGCATACACATCTCTCTCCACCTTGTCTATTTTCACCTTTATAATTCCCAAAAACAAGAAAACAAAGGAGGCTGGTTTAATATCTGTCGAATTTCGTAAAATTGTTGAGTTCTTGAAACTACTTTTACCTCACTCCGACAGTGGATTTTCTTTCTGTTCCTGAGAGATAGAAGCGAAGCGATCTCAGAACGGTAATCTGAGAAGATATGGTCGTAGAAAACTGCTGGTGTTCCTGGATGAGTCAGGATATAAGCATATCCTTGCATTTGCTTCCCTCCCGGAAATCTCCAATGACCCTTTTAGAAAACGAGAAGAAAAAAACCCGTTAAGACGGTTTAAATAGAAACTTGAAGGTAATTAAAATGGTGAGAAACAAAAACCTGAGTTGAGCCAGTGTCATGATTCTCTATGAATGTTACAGCACGAGAAGGCCACCATCCAACTACACCTGGAGGCTTCCCTTTTGGATCTGAGAGTCGCCAATATTCACATTTTTGAAGCGCCTACGCACAAAAAGCTTACAAGATCTCATTTACAATATTCAAAACCCAATGTTAAATCAAACAATGCTACAAGATGGATATTGTTAAAGTACCGTATGAAGAATTCCTTTGGTTGTGACATCAAATGCACCAGCAGCTCCACTGGTTGCATTAATCCAATCAACAATCCTTTGACGATGTGCGTCTTGATTGTAGTCCATTTCTCCATACGTGTAACTTAAGGAATCCCAATATTCACCAACCGCAAAGTGTGGCTTGCTAGCATCCATATAGTCTTTCACATAACCTCCCCAAAACCCTCTTACAAAATCAAGCCTCCATCCATCATACCCAATTTCTTCTCTGCAGGTGGATCGAAATAGCGAATAAAATCAGACAACCAAACCAAACATCAGAGATCAAAAGGAAAAAAAAATCAGGGAAACTAACCTCATCCAGCATAGCCATTCCTTGATATCCTTCCTAACAAAATCCTGCGAGTGATCTATGTTTGGAGCAGCATGGAAATTATCTCCACTGCTCTTGTTTCCTCTACCCTGAATCAGTAGAGATCATAAGTACCTTGTCTCCCTCAAAAACATTAGCTCGAATTAACATTACATTCTCTATCAAACAATTTGCCTGTTTTTTTTTGTTCTATAGCTATAAGATCAAAGTTCTATTTATCTTAAATCCAAAGAAAGGAAAAATGTACCTGAAAATGCGGGTCATCTGCAACTACTGCCCTATCGTCCCAGTTTAGACGGCCTCCAAATAGATTCCATACACCATTATCATTCTTGAAGTGTGCGCAGCGGTGATTCAAAACAGCATCGCCTAATACTTTGATCCCAACCTCGTGGAATCTCCTCACTGTATCTTTTAGCTCATCAATAGTTCCATATCTGAAAAGTTTGCAACAAAAACGAGGAAACAAGTATTTCAGATACATGCTGCTTTCTCATTTGATACACACTACCACTGCATCATGTAACTGTCATAAAAAATTCTGATCTCATATAAAAATAGCATTTAAGACAACTAAAACAGGATTCACCCTGAAGTTCATTTAATTCCACTTGAAGATTCATGACGAAGTTTTAAGCAACCAAGGCAATGATAGAAAGTCTGGTAAAATATCAGTTGCTCACCTGGAATTCAAGTTATACAGGTCTTTGGGCATGTATCCTTCAGGTGACACAGATTCTGTAGGAGGAGGTAACCACAGAACAGTAAATCCAAGTGAAGCTAACTCATCAGCTTTTTCTTTAAGTTCCATGTACCATCTCCCAGATTTATGGGATTCCCAGTTGAATCCCTGGCATAATATCTCAAATCCTGAGCCAGTTCCGGAGGAGATTTTAGTTTCAGGCTTTTCAGCCTCTGCTTCTAAAACACTTGCCTCGGAAAAAGTTGGAGTTGTGCTTCTAAATATGCTATATGCCTCCGCAGCAAGTTTCTCTATTTCTTGAAGAATATTTACTTGCACTTCTTTTGCTTTTGTCTTCTGATTCTTATGAGAGGAAATGTCAATTGCCAAGTTCCTAATCTCAGTGATGATTTCATCAGTAACTGCACTATCGATCACTTCTTGTTTTGCTTCCGGTGTGTTTCCACTCACTTGAGCAGTTTCAGTTACAACGGGCAAGCTACTTGAAGTAGAGAAAGGGACATAGAAGTCTTCTCCTCTATTATTTAGCCAAGTGTTTTCGTTTAACTTAAGAACAAAACATAATCCTTCAAGCTTTCCATCCAAAGAGAATGATCCAAAAGATCCATTTCCGTCGCCTTTTCGCTGCAGAATATTAATATGCATAAACACTTAGATAATGTCACTGATAGATACAGAAATTGTTTCTAATAGGAAAGGTAAACAAAAAATTTAGATTCTTTGTTGACAACGTGAAAATGACCTCTAGGTGCCCACAAAAATATCTGGAAGCAGCAGCAAAGACTAATGGCATTGACCATTGGTAAAATTTTGCAATCCACAGGAAATGTCTAGCAAGGTGCACAAAACGAAGAACCAAATGCAATGTGTTGCTAAACATCTTCATGCTAAGTTAAAGTCTAGGCTTGCACAACCAGCAAAATGCTTGGACTGTTGCCAACATGGCCAAGTGCTAACCAAGAACTAATTTTGAATCTCAGAGACTTAAACTGGAGAGCACCACACAAGTGATTATTGCCAGATTTTCAAATATGAACATTTGAATCTCACCAAGGAATATACTTCTACACATACCTGTAAACGAGTGCGTAATGCCTTTTTCTTAAACAAAATTGTTTCTTCAGGGTAAGGTTCAGCTGGAATTTCCCATTTTTTACTGCCATTATTGCAAACTCCCCAGTGCACAGTAACATCACCCGGTAAATCAGTTTCAATTATTACAATGTTCTTAGATGTTTCAGGGCATTTCCTTGCAGTGACACTGACCGAGTTATCGTCGGCAACATGTTTACTAATTGGCACCTCCTCGTAAAACTCTTCAAGATCTTTTCTTTCTTTTGTAGAATCAGATGAGCTCTTCTTGCTCTTTTCTTGAACTTTTGCACCGGGCTCATCTGGTTTGAGAAGGATGTTTGAGAGCTTCCCAAGGGCCCCTAAAAGATCCAAGAGAAAGCAAGTCTCAATCAGATTTGAAGATTCAAGCAAGGTCTGTTGCAATACTAACTTCCAGTTAAATCACTTCAATACTTAAGCTTTAATTAAACATAGCTGAAAAAGAATGAGGAAATAGTTATACATAAAAACGCGAAAGAATGCCTAAGTATAAGAATGCAAAACCTGTAGTCTGCATATGTCTAGACTAAAAAGTAGTCCACATTGAAAGATACAAAAACCTGGCCATTTACCAAAGCCTTTCTTTGGTCCGATTAAATTTCCATCATCGGGAACATTGGCCAGAAGAGGAACCTTAAAATCTCTCCCTTTGTGCTGATACCATGCCCCAGTTTCTTCATCCTGGAAAATAACAGTCCCAAATTAAAAATGCACATCTAAGAACAACCGAATAATCAGGTTTGTTGCAAAGAGTTAAGCAACAAGAACCTTCAAAACAAAATTGAGAGCTGCTACTGAGCTTTCCAAATTCAAATTAATAGTAACTTCATAAAATGAATCTCCTTCAGATAACTTCTTCAAAGGTGTCTCTATAGCATAATCCTGATTCAACATAAACACAACTGTTACAATTATCCAAACCAAAGATAACTAAAACGGAAAACGCCGAGTAGTACCTTGATGGCAATTGATCCAGGTGGTCTCATATCTTCCGGAGGTTGATCCCATTCACTGTCAAATTAAAAAGGTAGAGAACATCAAGGGAATAAAATTTCCTGGAAACCAAAAAAAAAAAAAGTAGAAAGGAAAAAGAAAATGAAGAAAAGTGGAAGGACCTGCCAGTATCACCCACATATGAAACTCCCCAATGCATAATCCATTTTCCAGGAAGACTACAGCCAACACTCATCTGCCAATTAGTCTCCTTCACTTGTTTCAATCGAACATATATCTTTCCTTCCGCCTAATCGTTCCAAATCCAAATCAAACTCGTTAAAATTCACACAAACCAAAACCTACGATCCACAAATCAATGAATTTGAATCTATCCAACTAGCAATAGCATGAAAACTATATTCATTCAAATTGTGTATAGTTACTTAGCATGTACAACAATCTCATTCAGAAAATGTAAAACCTCATGAAAATTCCTAATCATTCCAAAATCGAAATCAAACTCATTAAATTCACACAAACCAAAAACCTATGATCTTAAGCTCGATCCACAAATCAACTAACAACAGTATGAAAACACTATAACCCAATCAAATTACGTAGCAATCTCATTCAAAATTATTGATCTCTAAGCATTACAAAGACGATAAAACGTTAAATGTGATTGAGTCCAGGGATTGAGAAATACCTTATCGATTCGCTGAACGGGAAATTTCTCCTTGAAGACGACATCATCCGATTGAGAGGTTTCCAGGGTAGCAGTATCGGAAGAGCTAGCACGAATCGCGACGGACCTTCTATGTTTCGAGCTGCGAAAACCTAAACTCGTGCCGGAGCCGACGGTGCTTCGAATTGAGTGGAGTTTGTTAGAAGTGAAATGAGAACGGAGATCCAACGAGCAAGGCAATAAGCCTCTAGTTGCGCGATAGATTGTAGAGTTGTGGCGAAGATGAGAATGGTGAAGAAGAGGCTCAATGGGAACTGTGGACATGATCGAGAGAGAGCAGAAGAAGAATGAAGAAGAAGAAGATATTTTATTTTTTGGAGGGGGAGAGTGAAGAAGAAGAGGTTAATAAGAGTCGTTGAAGAAAATAAGTAATATTGATAGCTTTTGGTTTTTGTGAAAAGGGAAGATTGCTTTTATTGAGATTCGAGTTTAAGGCGTCGACTTGTTTAATCATTCAAAAGCCACGTTAGCTTGCACGGGGCCCTACCTTTTGCGTTCTCTTCGTCGTTGATATATATATATACATTTTTGATTAATTATACTATACGATCTGGTTTTATCGTAGAGTTCTAAAAAGTAGTTACTTTTTTTATAAAAAGTTAAATTGATTTAATAAATATTTTTCTAAAAGGCTATTTTTTTCTTTCTTGTTTTTTATTTGTAATCGACGAGACTATAATGTTCTACCAAAGATCTTGTACAGTATCAAAGTTAACTTTGTGGTGATTCACACATTGGTATTTGGTAGTAGCAAAACAAGATAAAATATGTAAAATGGAACGTAAACTTGTAAGGTAATTTTTTAAAAATGGGATTCCGTTAATTTATCATTCGAATAACAACTATAGAAATGTAACTAACATTTGATTTTACTATGCCTATGTTTTGACCAAATGAGTTGTGTCCTAGTGAAAGTTAGGTAGTTAGAAAATTTTGTTGGAGGTGCGCTTTCCATTTCGGAATTGGAACCGGAAGCTGTTCGCTTCCAAAAATCTTCATTTGAAAGCTTGCGTTTCCGGTTTTGAAAAAATGGTGTTGTAATAAAATTATTTTTGATATGTCTCTCATTATAAAACAAAACAAAACTGAAATCTCATTTAGTGCTTTGACATTTGTGCACACTAATTTTTATATTTTATCTATAAATTATTTTTTGTCCAACATGAGATGTTAGAAATGATTAATTTGATTAATTGAATGAGGTTATTATAGAAAATTTGAGTTCAGTGATAACAATATATAATTTAAAGCAAAACTATTTGATGGAGTTGAGATTGGAAATGATGATTTAGATTTCGAATCATATTAATTTGAGATATTCATGTTGAGTAATATAAAAATGTAATTGAATTTGTATTCTTAACATTTTTTAATATAATATAATATTTAATTATAATTATATATATATATATATTTGTATATAATGTTTCTACGTACCCGCTTCCAATTCTATACAATATGCGTTAATGCCCCATAATCAAGCCTGCATTCGGGAAATGTAACTAACCTCTGATCTTATTATGAATAAAGTTTCTTTTAATCTTATTACTTCAAAAAATAAACCTTTCTTGACCAAAAAAAAAGTAGTGTCAAATATTTTCAAGCCCAAACCATATCCCCAAACCCTCTCCAGTCTCCACAACACAAAAGAGAGGACCCAGTTCACAAGCCTACAGTAGACAACAAACGACAAGTATTTTTAAGAATCCATATAGGAATCGAAAATAGAAACCCAAACCGTTAAAGATAGACTAAGAATCCATATAGAATTCGAAAATAGAAACCCAAACCTCTAAAGATAAACTAAGTAGCAACACAACTCTAAACCATGAAAAAAGCTTTGTAGTTTGTACTTTGAGATCTCTCTACTCAGCAGAGTTACCCTGAAGAAGACCATCCCTGATCTGTGAAGCAATGTCCTTAACAGCACCTGGACCGTGCGGTATGAACACAGAGTTTGACTTCGAAGACGCCCCAATTTCCTTCAATGTGTCAAAGTACTGAGTGACCAGAACCATATCCATAACGTCTTTAGACGATGTCCCTGGGACAGACTCAGAGAAGGCGAGTACACTGTTTCTCAGACCATCCACAATTGCTTGTCTCTGACGGGCAATACCCAAACCTGAAAGGTATTTCGATTCAGCTTCTCCCTCAGCTCTCTTGATCTGCAGAATCTTCTCTGCCTCCGCTTTCTCACTCGCCGCCTCTCTCATTCTAGAAGCTGTGTTTCCCCAGAAGCAGAACAGAACATTGTAAGCTTCTCAGAAAATAAAAGTAAAAAATATTGAATATCATAAACTGAGTGTTACCGGCATTGATCTCATTCATTGCTCTCTTGACATGCACATCAGGCTCGATATCCACAATGAGTGTCTGAACTATCTCATACCCATAATGAGACATAGCCTATTATTATACACAACAACAGATATGAGTCTATGCATCTGTTAACCATAAGGCTTTCAAAATCTGCTCAAGGAGATGGCTTTTGAAAGTAATTTACCTTTTCAAGCTCACTCTCGACGGTTTTTGCAATGTCATTCTTTTGCTCAAAGGTTGAGTCTAGATTCAGCTTAGGTACACTTGCTCGGATCACTATACAAAAATGGTGGACTCGTTATCCTTAAGCAAACACAACAACATCAAGAAGCGATAAAAAGGTAAAAGATATTGAAACAAACCATCAAAGACATAAGCTTGAATCTGTTCCCTCGTATTGCTCAGCTTGTAAAAAGCATCTTGAGCACTCTCAGCTAAGGCACGGTATTGAATGGAAGCAACAACGGTCACAAACACATTATCCTAAAAATAACAAAAATCATTTAAAACCTTCAATTCAATATACCAAAAACCATAAGATTTATGTATGGAAAGAAATGTCAAGAGACCTTAGTTTTTGTCTCGCAGCGGACATCGAGCTGTTGAACACGTAAGGAAAGGTGACCAGCGATTTGACTTCCCAAGCACCATGGCAAACAGTGACAACCTGGTTCAAGAACATTGTCGAATTTCCCAAATGTCTCTCTGATTGCTACTGTTGACTGATCAACTTGTACACAACCCAAAACTTGACCCATCTTTATTTTTTTTCCTGAAATAATCAAACAAATGTAGATACAGCATCAGACACCAACACAAGTACAAAACTTTAGAACTGAAATCATCAAAGAAATGACAAATTCTAGTTTATGTAAGAAACAAGACCAACTACATAAAGTCAAAAGAGAAATTCAAATTTGTCTTCTCATATGTCCAAGGATAAGATTGTTTAAAGCAAGAAAAAAAATCATTTTTTAAGAATTTTTTCTACGCAAAGAGACTCAGAGATGAGCTTTAATATTGACTCTGCTTTAAACATATTAGCAGAAACTAAAACTATTTAATCATCATAACGTCTCGTTTTAATTTAACATAAAACGTAAGAATTTGAACAAAATACCCAGAAACCTAACAGTCCCAGAACCCAGCAGAGAAAGCTAAAACCAAAATCAGTAACACGAAGAAATGAAACCCTAAAATTGAACAAGATTTTACAAAATGGAGTCCACGAAACAGAAAACCACAAAATCAGCAGTAACAAACATAAAAATTAGGTACCGAGAAAGAGTTAAGAGAGATTACACAACAACGTGATGATAATCTGCGCGCGCAGATTTAGGAACTAAAGAGGCGATTATAAAGCAAAAAGAAAACAAAAAACCATAAAAATTAAGTTGGAGGAAATTACAAGAGAAGGAAAGACGAAGGTTCGGCGAAATTACGGATTTGATCATTTAGGACTACCGTTGGCAATTAAACTGTTGTCGGGACGAAATGGAGTTTGTGTTTAAAAGTGGGAGTGCTGATCCTGTTTTCATTTGTTTTACACTAATAAATTTCTCCGATTTATCTTTTTATTAAACAGAGATTTTAGTTGAGAAAATAAATAAAAATAAGTACTTATCCAGTTACTTTCTTAAAAGATTATTCTATTTTATAGTATTTATTTTAGTTTTAATAATTTATATATATATATATATATATTTTAGAACTTTCACCAAAACAAATCCTTGTGAGAAAATAAACAAATTGTTTAAAATTTAGTTTGAGAAATAAAGGTTTGTTATAACTTTACAAAAAAAAACAAAAAAAAAATTATAGTTCATTTATAATAATTTGATGTTTGTTAGAGCATCGATCGAGAGTGAAAGTTTATAAGTGAGGTTCTCAACAATTAAAAATATATATATAATTAAAAGTAGAAGAAAGAGAAGTGAATCACTTCTCATTTGAGAACTCATGAAAACATTTATAGAGATTATGTGTCCACGTGTCAACATGGTTATAAATTTTTCTATTATTTAAAACTTTTTAACAAATAATTAATTTATATAAAAAATGATAAAATAATATAGTTGAGAGACTGTGGGAGTCTCTTATAAATTTTAGGAACCAACGGTGATCCTAGAATTCGATCAAAAAATATATTTGATTGTGTGGTAAGTATTAACGGATAGATTATATTGGTACTAATGCACAAAATCTCATTAAAATTCCACATTTAAACGTTTTTGGACGAAAGTTATAATAGAATTGCTGACCTCGGAAAATTTTTTGTGTTGCACCATTTTTCTATTTTTTTAATATAAAATATATTACTTTTAGAAAAAAAAAAAATTTTGAACCATGAAAACTTATGGCATCTAAAATACTTTGTTGAAAAGCCTCATGAAACCACTCCGACGTTGAAACTATGGAAAACCCCATTTTCCCACTCAAGCTAGATGTTAGAGATTTTCAAGGGATCCAACTAGATATTATATATGATGAATATTAACTCTACTTCAAAGAATATAAGAAATTGTATTTGTCCACCTATCAAGAATGAGAAAAATTGCCACAAACAAAAAAAAGGTTTGAGAGAAAAATTGCCACAACGTGTTCGTTCATATGTGGAACTTTACAACTTACAAGATACAACCATTTGACTGACCGGTGGAAAAAAGAAAAAAACCATTTGACTGACCAAAACCAAAATAAATGGGCTTGGTTTCCCTATTACCTATTAGGCCTATATGCAACGATCCTTGGGCCTTGTTACTCATCGTTTTCTCGGCAATTTTACACACACAAAACCTTAGTCTTTCTCTCAAATATCTGTAATCAGTATTAAACCTTATGAATATATCAAAACTTAACAACTTGGCTCAATTTCTTACAGCACAAGAAACACTTTAAAGTAAGACTAATGCAAGTTAATATCATTCGCTGTACATTCCTTGTCCAACGATAAAAACTCCAAACCCCAAATATTTACCTAAGCACAATATTGCCCCCACTGATCATCTCTTATATATATGTATATATATATATATATATATCAGCCGTTGAAGTAAAAATATTTTCTTCTCTAATTTAAAAAAAACCTTAAAAAAGGACCCACCCAATTTAGCTTCTTCAACCTGTTGATCTATACTTGTAACGCATGGCCCAAAAGAGATAATGCAAGAAGTTAGCTGCACTGAGAACACACATTAGCCAATAGAAGTAGTCTAGTTTGTAACGGTTTATGCTTTTTCCTCTGAGCCAAGGTGTATTCCCTGAGCTCCCTGTGATGCTATTCACTATCGAAACGATCACTGAGCTTAGATAATACCCCATTGCCAAGGAAGCCCACGAAAGCGATGTAGCTAGAGATCTCATAGAGGAAGGTGCTTCTGTGAAGAAATACTCTAGCAGTCCAGCGAGTGTGAACAGATCAGCTGACCCTAAGAAAAGATATTGAAGTGCGATCCATAAGAAAGTGACTGGTAAGGTTTCTCTTGAGTCAAGTAATCCGTTGTCTTTCGCTACTCCCTTTCGTTTGATCTCAACAAGAGCTGCAACTCCCATTGCTAATATCGAAAGAACTAAACCTACTCCGATTCTTTGTAGATGAGTTATTCCCATTTCGGTTTTTGTAGCTTTTCTAGCGAATGGGATAATGAGATGGTCGTAGATAGGTGCGAGAATCATGATGAATACGACTGGGAAGACCGGTAAGGAAGCTGGAGGAATCTTTAGGTTTCCGATCTTTGTGTTCATCGAAGCAGCTTGTTGGACGGAGAATGTAGAAAGCTGAGCTAAGCAGCAGTTGAGCATGATGGTACAAGCAAATATCGGTAGCATTTTGAGCACAATCTTTACGTCCTCGACTTGTTGGACCGTGCATTGTAATAACCTATGAACCGGTTTCTCCTCTGCTGCTCCGTTTAAGAATCTCAAGCTGTTGGTTAGTTGTGCTTGAGGAGGCACAGCTTCTTGATGACGTGGCTTTTCGAGTTCTCCTTCTGATTCAACTTCTTTTTTCCCTTTAGGTACGGAATGATTAGAGGGACTTGCGGCCAAACTCACAACCGCATTGCTTGAACTTCCACTCGCGCAACACTTAACCGAAGCCGCAAGAAGAACCTGAATCAAAAAAAAGTCATATACATTACTTAGGGCACACGTTTTGTCCTCAATCTCCATTTCAAGAACTAAAGAAGTCAAAACAAAACCTTCAAGATTGTGGTGAGTGGACTTCCACATGGGATCTTGTTCCTATAAAATCTTGATCCCGAGAGAAAGATGAGAATCGAGACGAAGATAGCAATGGTAGAGACACCGAAACCCCATTCCCATCCTTTGTTGTCTTCTAACCAAACCACAAACGTGACAGCAACAAGTGCTCCACAAGCAAGACAAAACACGAAATAGTTGAAGAACGTTGACCTTTGTTTCCGACCTTTAGGCGTACTCTCATCGAACTGCTCAGCTCCGTGAGATGGTAATGATCCTTTAATCCCTCCCACTCCCAAAGCTACAAGGTACAATCCAACGAACAACATCGCTTCCTTCGAACCACTCACTTCTTGGCACGTGGAACTATCACACGATGAAGGCATTAATGACGGTGTACGAGCTTGGATCGTGAGAACGATCAATCCCTGCACATTGTAATCATATTGGCTAAACTGGAATTGTGACGACAGTTTTTTTTTTTGGGGATTTGCAAAGAATAGTATGGGTCCTATGGGACTAGGGCACGTGAGAGAGGTTAACCCTTGTGGTTCGTGAGAGTCAGATCGGCGACGTGATCCAAATAATTAAAACCGTTGTGAAACGATCGTTTAGTAAATGAGGTATGGACAAAACATAATTTTCGTGTGGTCGTCTCATTGGCCAATGCCTTTTCTTGAAGAAATAACTTCTGTTACACTGACGTAACTTCTAGGGGTTTTTTTTAATAAAATAATTTTTTGGACTCTTGTATATGAATTGCGATCTATATCCAATGATATTTTGATATTTTGATTCTAGGTGCATGTACTTCATCATATAAGTAATTGTCTAAAATCTCTTATAATATCAAAAGCGTATCTTGAAATTGTAAGCTAAATCAGCTACTTTATTCTTGTAATCTGTTAGAAGTTTCATAATGAGTAAATTTAAGATTATGTAGTTATGTTAGTGTAGAGCTACATGAACCATCAAAAAGCTCTCACATAATAGCGTTTGCGTTCTCAGTAAAACGCCAAACGCTACCCACAAAATATGATAAGAGAAGAGAAGGCATTAAGAGCCCCAACTGTACTTTAGAAATTAGAACTACAAGTTTGTTTTGTCTTTTGTACCATTATGTGGCAGAGTCACGAGTGTACGAGTGGCAGATGTTATATAAGTGGACATTATAGTTTCATACCCTATCAAATGTAAAGACAAGATAACACACAAAAAATAAAATAAAAAAGAAGGCTACTGAAACCCAGGAAATTAAAGGGTTATATAAATTTCCTTTTTTGACCCTAAGACAGTGACAGTTAAAAACTAATAATAATATGGTAGCTCCCTCTCCAACATACGATTTTATTAGATGTTATCACGTATGTGTCGTGTTTGAGATCAATCAAATTAAAACAAAGCTTTGCGTATAGATACGGTACCGTATCAAAGTCACGCTCCTTGCTTTGTCCTTTTTATTAGCATCTCAATGCACGCATGGTTCGTTGGATTTTGCTACAACCATATATAAAAATATATATAGATATATACTTCATATGCATCATTGTCTTTTATTTTATAGATAGATTGATAGATAGAAATACATGTGGATCTACCTATCTATCAAATGGGTCTTATGTAATGTGAATGGAGTTACGGTTGTGGTGGCTAGCCGTAAAAAAAAAGTCAACTTACGCTAAAAACTTAAAACTTAAGCGAAAGAGAAAAACAAAAGTAAAGTACTTAGTTGATTATCCTAACGGATAAAGGATTCTAAATTTTTAAGTGTAAGTCATTTGTTGTTCATTGTTGAGTTAAATTTTACATATTATAAAGGGTTAACAAATGTAAAAGAGTTACGTCATTATAAAGAGTAATTAGGTTTTTTACCAGAAACTCGATGGAGGCTGAGATTAAGAAGATTTGGAAAGTGGAGAAGAAAGCATCAGAGAGGAAACCACCAAGGAGAGCTAAGAGAAAAGCTGTGCCCATGAAATTGGTGACGTCATTTGCCGATTTCGATGGAGACATGTGCATGTACTCTCTTAGGTACATCACTAGGTTACTCGCATTCGCCAGATACGCTAGGTTCTCTAATACTTCCACGACTGATGAGGAAACAAATACAAATATTAATCAATCAAATGATATCCATGAGAGGGGTAAATTTGGAATTTTGAATTTTTAAGACTAACCCAAGACGAAAGAAGCGGCGATCATGCCACCGTGACGGCCTTTCACGGCGGTTCTGTTTCTCCAGTCGGCGTAGCCTTCCCATCTTGAGACCTCTTCTTCCACTTCCTGTAATATGGCAAAGAACAAAACAAGGAAACTAGATTTTGAGAAAAATACATTATTTCTATAAAAGGAAAGATCATCACACACACACATAAATCATATGTAATAATTTCTTGAACGATGTAAGGGAGCAAAAAATAAAATGTGAGAAGCTTCAAGAACCCACCATTCTCTCTCTTTCTTTCTTCCTCTCAAACTTTGAGGTAGAGGAAAATAAAAAAAAAAGGTTTAATGAAATATAAGAGTGAAAGTGAGAAGGGTATTAGTGAAATTTAAAGAGAGGAAAGGAGAAGGGTATTAGTGGAATTTAAAGAGAGGAAAGGAGAAGGGTATTAGTGGAATTTAAAGAGAGGAAAGGAGATTGATGCGGGTCCAATTGGGGTGAGAAGAAAGGAGAATTTGGGCCCTCTTTAATATTAGAAAATGACTTCATGTTGCTGTATTTTCTTTATGCTCTTCTTAGGAAATGACATTATTTTCTTCTTCTTTTTTTGTAAAATCATTATTTTCTTCTTCTCTAGAGAAAAAATAGCTTTATTTCTTTGTTTTTAGGGCACCAAAGATTATATTAGTTCCAAGCATTTATAAAGCCAGTAATATAGTGGTGGAATAAAGCTAATCAATCATGTTTGTTTACCTTTACTTAATATGCAAGTTGATTTTGAAATGGGGCTTCCAATACCAATATCACATAGTATGCAGAATTGATTTTGTCTTTTATTCTCCACAAGTTAATGATAAAAATATTTTTAGGATTGATTGAATATCGATTACTCACATCATATTATTCGCAAACATTTACATCTTAACGAACAATAAATTCTCTGGTAGTTCAGAAAATAACATAGTTTGTTTCACTTAAAATTTACTTTTAGTCGACCATTTTACGTGAACATAATTAATAAACATAATACCACATATTTGGGTTTGGTTTGTTTAATGGAGAAGGATGCAAGTAAATCCAAGAAAAAAAAAAGTTGAGGCTAAGATAAAGGTGATGGAAGGAATCAAACCCTCCACTTAGGATTTAAAATAAATTTAGTGAAATTAACTTTTTGACTAAAACAAAATGAAGTAGAACATTCACTTAATCTAGACCTACTGATTCCTCCTCTTTCTATTCATAACAGTTTTGGTTTTGCAAAATAGCCAATAAACTGTTGTTACTAATTACCTTTATAAAGTTTTTTATTCATTTTTGATAGAATCATAAATACATTATGTTACACTATGTTTTTTGGTCGGCTCATAATAAACTATGTATGTTTATTATATCTGGCTACTTAAAACTCTCTGAATTTTTTACCACACGATTCATGCGTATAAATATAATTTGTTGTATACTTTTTTCTTAGCAGTTTTTGTAAGAAATTTTGTGAATGTACTTTTATTTAGAAGATAATATACATTATGGTCTCTATGATGGTTTTACCAAAATATTTTGCTTTTGGAACTCCATTAATTTTAGATACGCATAAAGTTTAAGATATTAACATTTTGTTATCCTCACCCCTCCACACCACACACACACAATCCCATCATTATTCAACTATTTTATAAATCATGGGCTTCTGATTTATAACCAATTAAATAAATAAACAGTTCCATATATCTTACGTATTATTTCACAAATATCTCAACTTCCAATGTGGTTCAATTCTACGAAACCTAAAATATACTTTGGAGAAGAATTATGTGTTGCTAGCTACCCTATCAAACTTAAATTAACAGACAATAAAAAATACTTATTTGTCAAAAAAGGAAAAAAAAGTTAAAATAATGATTAACAGGTAGATAGATACAAGAATATGCTGAAATTTAACTAATGTTTTTCTTTTGCCAGTGCTATTCTACTATTCCCAGATTTGAATATTTTGATTATTCCATAGCCATATATGAATGAATACGTATATATGTTGAAGTATATGATTCAAATTCACAAGGCTCTAATTAATCACCATGGGGTCTTTTATAACGAAGAATCCAATACTGTTTGGGAGGACTTTAACATTGAAGTGATCTCATGGAACTAAAGAAACAAGTTGCATCGACAAGTGTCGTGTTTCCTTATCCAATCAATATTTATTTTGTTTTCTTGATTTATTTCCACTCCATTTTGAAATTTTATGATAAACTCCGTTCAGTCTTTCTTATAGTAAACTTTACTTTCTCATAATTTATTGTTGTGGTTAATTACATAAGAAACTCACACTATACAAGTGATATAATATATTCTGGAGAATTAGAAATCTTATATCGGAAAAAATTGGAAACATAAATAAATGTTTGCAATCTTCAATTGTGTGGACTCATTTATAATTAATTAGGTAAAAATCTGTGCTTTATACATGATGAGTAAAATTTATGCTATTTAATTTTATTATAATAGAATATATGCGTTTCACTTATGTATTTATGAATTTTTTAGAGCAAGATTAATAAACTTTTATATGTTGATTTTCCTGAAAAAGGATATTGTCTACAAAATACCTAATAAACCATTAAAAAGAACAGTGCTCTGAAAAAAAAAAGGTACTGTGCTGAAAATAAACAAAAAGATCTTGAAGTAGAAGCATTTTGAGGTTTGAAGGACACAACAAATACCAACCATTCTCCACTTCCGCTTAATTGTGGCAATGACCGACCCTCTCTTTTCTGTAAATTATTTATTTCGTTTTCATTTTTTAAAACTCTTTCTCTCTTTTCATAAAGCATACATCAAATTGATATTAAAATACACGAAATATTCAAACCCAAAGTCCTTTATACTGCCCGTGAGATTATTATCTTCTTTTTATATTTTCCTTTTTTTCTCGTCTGTCTATTAGCTGTGATATGTTAGACCATTGACTTTCATTTCATGGACATGACTTGAAGCTGGGATGATCTTTTTAAATGCTTTTTTTATTTCTTACATTATCATGAATTCTAAGGTTGGGGCCAACTCTGCAGGCGTCTGCAGATTGTAATAACCAATGATATATATTAGAAAGTTACATAATGTTAATTTATGCACATATTTAATGGTACCTGAATTATTGGACGGTCTAACTATGTCAGCACTATTGTCTAAAAAACATTAGACGATCATATATATTTGTATAATGAGTAATATCTAAAGTTGGCTTTCTTTCATGGGAAATCGTTTAAAGTGTTCCTATTCCTAATAATTTGATTTTAAGAATAATTGTTAAATTTTTTGGGTTCGAGTGTATTGATTCATGTTTCTTTTCTATTATTATAGATCTCATCTCATTTTTAATGTAAAACTGTTAACAATAATTTAACGTTTACTCTAATATCAACGCAACTCATCTCTTTTTCCTATTAAATTATTTAGTATTCTTTGTGTTTCTAAAAGATTGATGTTCTAACTTTTCTATTTTGTTTTACAAATATTGATTTACTAATTTTTTTTCTTTATTTTTGTTAATAAATTGTAAAATTCAAAATGTAATAATTGAAAATAATTATATTTATTAGATTACTATTAATTTATAATTATTAGAATATATATTTTTGTGAGAGAAAATAATATATTTAGAAATTGTAATCATTGTTTTTTATCTATGTAAAAACTCATAAATATTAATCTGTTAGGAGATGGAGTATCTGTTAGGAATTTAATGTTTAAACTGAGAAAGAATTATACACTAAAATACTCCAATGACAGGAAAGGAGATGACAATTTCCAGTGAACATATATGTTTACACATGTGGACAACATATGTATATCACTATGTTTCAATTACCCAGGGAAAAGATACAATATATGATCTACATAAATAACATAAAACCACTTGCGTAGAAGCAGGTCGGCTTCGAAAATTTAAGGGTCTTAAACAAAACAAAAAACAAAAATTCTTTATAAATATAAACATAATTTTAAATATATAAAAAATTAGTAACAACACAAATTATCCAAAAAAAAAATCCAAAAACAAAGAATAAACATAGAAGAGCAAATACCAAAATAGAAAGAAACAAAAAAAAGGAAATGTCGAATTTTTTTTAGTTCTAATTAGCTTTTTAAATAATTTTTTCACATCATCATCTATTTTATTTCCTTCTTTATCTTAATATTTAGTTTCATAATATTCAATATATATATATATAAGAATGAAAACACATATATATATATATATATATATTAAAAAAATGGAAACCTTACAAAAATGGGAACTGTAAGCCAATATTTTACTTTTCTATTTTCTTTGCCGGTCCTGCATAGAAGTTTTAGTTTATATATATTAAAAAAATGGAAACCTTACAAAAATGGGAACTGTAAGCCAATATTTTACTTTTCTATTTTCTTTGCCGGTCATGCATAGAAGTTTTAGTGTTGGAAAGAGTTGTGAATTTGTGATTTTTACCAATTAACTGAAATAAATAATCAAACGAGAATATTGAGGAAGAGATCGAGATGTGTGGTTTCAGGTAAGGATGAGTTTTCCGTAGATTCGTATTGACTCTTCTCCCCAATTAGATAATGCCACATAAAATTGTATAGCTCACGGATATATTCCCTGCATGGATAATTAAAGTTGACTCTACGTACTGTCTACACAATAACATGAGGATTGGCTGTTTCTTTTCGCTATGAAAGATATTTTTGTAGCCTATAGGTAGTTTAAACAACATAATAAACTAGGAGGTTCTCGATTTTTTACCATCCGACTAATTTTTTTAGATCTAATGTGAGTGTCAAATAGTTTATTTATTAACTAGGAGGTTCTGGATTGTCAAAACAAAACATATAAAAAATATATTAGTTTATATCTACTAAAAGATATGATAGGGGAGAAACATTGAAAAGTATATCTAAATAAAATATTTAAATCATCTTTGTTTATGAATTATAATTGGTTTTATACTTTAAATAATTTAATAATTTAACAAGCGGTCAATTTCTTTTTCCTTATGATAATTATTTTTTCTTAGCAACTATATTATTGTAAGTGGGTATGATTCTCTTGCCTTTTCATTCCATTCAGTGTGATTATATATATAGCTCAGAGGAGAAATAGATCTATAGAATCTCTATAAAATTAAGGAGAATCGTAAGCTTAATCACAAACACTAAAGAAAGACAATAAAAGGAAAATATTTGCGTATTTGTATCTGTTTTCACTAAAAATAGGAAAAGACTTCAAAATAGTTTGAGACCACCACTTTTATTCTGTTACCCTATTTAAAATCAAAATTAAAAAATGTACTAAAGATATGGTGCGTGTAAAAAAGGTGTGCAACTAATTTACAAAGCTAATACTAAAGAAAATGCTGTGAAAAAGTTGATTATAAGCAAGAAAAAAAATAGGGGTGTGCGGGTATACGCATGTTAAAATGTCTTGTATCTTTTATAAAATGAGCAGCACATGATGCAACTAGCCCCTATATATGTTATCAAATTTATCTAATTGGATATGCATGACCATCATTAAATGTCTTTTAATTTCAAGAGTGTTTGTTTAATCTCATCACCACCTACCATATGTGCATGACCCGTTAGCTTATGCATAAACACAAGATTATATAACAAATCTTTCTTGGCGGACGAGATCTTATGCAACGAAATAGTTGAAAAATGTTCATCATTAGTTTTTTAGGCGCTTAGTAGATTCCAAAACCATTTCTCGGTTGAATTCTTACATATCCAAAATTCACCATTCATGCTATATTACAAATACATTTTGTTTGTTTGTTAATGCATATTACAAATACATAATAAATAAAAATCTATTTTATCAATGCTGTTTTTATGTTAACAAAACTTCCAAACCTTAAGTCAGTAAATTTTCCAAATGTTGCAGTAATTGTTGATAATATCTTTCTGGGTAACAATACTACAACTTCATGACCGAAAATACTTACATCGAATCCAAAATATATATTTTAGAAACCCGAATCACAAGGAAAGACAAATTAAAACCAACCACAATTAAAATATTCATTATTTTCAATAGAGCCGTAAATACATGCTTGGAATAATTTGGAAGAACACGACAATTTGGGAAAGGTCAACTATTCTCTCGCAAATGTGAGATAGGTACGCGCGCTGCAACTGCAAGCATGCAACAGAATCCAAGCCACCTCTCTTCGATATCTTATCGGCCTCTGCTTAATATTTCACTTTTAAATACAAAATTAATTAGTCATAATCATTTCTCCTTAATATATTCCCACCGTCCAAATGGTTCGGTTCGGATGCTATCCTCAAAAAAACACGTGGGGCCCGTCAACTCACTACCCGACAAAACCTATTTTTGTTGGGAACTGCCACGTTATGCTTTTCAATTTCCCCGCCGCATGCGTTGGTTTAATACCATCAACAATTTTTCTTTTGTCGGTTTATAATATTGGACTACAACAGACCAGTCCAGTAGCCCAAATCTCCACCAAAAAAAAAAAAAAAAAAAAGGTAAGTTTTTCTCATTTATAAGAGAAGCCAAGTCTTTCTCATTTAGAAGAAAAGTTAAATATAAACATGGATTAATGGAATGGAATCAAAGGTGAAGCTACCACTGACTTTCATACCATCAACAATTTAGAATGAGCGCAGAGTAGAGATATATATTTGGTTATACCGTTAAGCCAGAGTTGATATTTCTAAATTTGTATATGTTCTTAAACTAACCAGTCTATTAACAGTACTTTTTCTTAATAAAAAAAATTTACAATATTTTTATAACTAATTTGATGAGTACAAATTCTATGCTAAGTTGGACCGTTTGAATACCATATATTGAATAAGATGAAATCCGTTGGTTTATTGATATATTATCCATACACGAATCTTTATATACAAAAATAGAGGAAATCTATTTCCCATATTGAAGAAAGTAGAGAATAAGATTAACTAGGAAATTATAATTAATAAACAAAAATATGTACAGTGAGTTCACGGGAAGAATAATATACCACATAATTGATGGAAGTAAGAAAAATCGTAGCTCACAAAAGGTACGACTAATTCTGTTCACTGGATTTTTATATATAGGGGATTTTTCAGATGTCCACTGGATTTTTATATATAGGGGATTTTTCAGATGTCCACTGGATTTATTTATTCTCGCACTTTGTGGCTCTTGTTCTTTACGGTGTTATCAGATATCATTTATAAATTTAGAAAGCAAAGGAACCTTTTTTTTTAACGAGTGATTTACAATATTTATGAATCTTTATTCATCTTTTGATGAAAATATTTATGAATCGTGGAATAGTTATATACCACTCTTGCGGGCCAATTATCAGTTTCTTTTTCTACCAATTTATATCATATCTGACACTGTCGCATATATGTTTTGTTCTCTAAAGGTTTTAACGGCCAGCGTATGTCGATTGTTAAACTGTGCATTGTCAATTGCGTTATACTTTCAATGATTCTGAAAACAACTTGAATTTGAAACATTTTTTTTTTTGATACATTGCATATATCTGTATCATTCTATACATGTAAACACGAAACAATATATATACACGTGTGTGTGTGTGTGTCTTTATGCATATTTTTTGTGTTTACATAATAAATATTCATTTGGAGTTATGTATTAAATAAAATTATGGTGAAAACGAAAACGAAAACTTATAGATAAAATATAAAGAAATAAAATATCGTGATCTTTGACAAACAAATAAATAATATCGTGATCAAATAAAGCCCAAGCACAGCCTATCCACCTGTTAAATTAAAAAGGAAAAAATTAAACAACAGATAAACTTATAAAGGGTAAGAATGTGATATATCGAGTCAACACAAAAATCTTGAAACCCTCACACTTATCTCTTTGTTTGTCACTTTCTAATCTTTTAAGGGCCTTGCAAATCGTAACTGACAAATTTGGCCAAGTCAGCATCTGACCAATTTTTATAGCTTTTGATTTTATAGTTAGGCCGAAGCTCTAACTGTAGCTTTCGGTTTAATTAATTATTACAAAACAATTTCAAACTGATCATCAATTTGCCAACCTCTTATGCTACTTTTTTTAGGCAGATACTTTGCACTCTTAATGTTTATGAACAAGCAAAGCAAATTGTTTTAGAACTTACAATTTAAAACATTCTTGGAATGTTTCCGACGTATCAGTTAGATTATGATTACGTAGCATTTTATTATTGAAAGAAACTAGTATAGTATTAAACATTTAAACATATACTTATTTATTTATTCTCAACAGAATATCCATAAACCATCAATGGTGTGATTCAGGTCTAGTCCTGTCAAGCGGACGGACCCGCCCCGCATAACCCGTCCCGCATAGTTTGGTACCCAAATCTGAGTGACCCGCACCTGCCCTGCATAAGAATTGGACCTAAACGTTTGATCCGCGACCACCCCGCAGCAAATTAATGGGGCGGGACCCACGAGTTTAGGTCCAAAATAACAGAGATAGGACAGACACTCCCCGCATAACCCGATACCAAAATCTAAGCGACCCGCACCCGCCCCGCATAAAAAATGTTTGACCCGCGATCGCCCCGCAACGGGTTAATGGGGCGAGACCCGTGGGTTTAGGCCCAAAATGACAGGCCTATTCAGGTCCAATAAATTTGGAAGACATGTAGCAGCAATAAAAATTTGCCTTTTTAATATATATATATATATATATATATATTTAAAAAATTTTGAACTTAATTTTTTTTAATTTGATTTCTAAAAATGACCCAAAAATTTGGGTATGTCGCCCATACTGTGGTCTTTAGATAGTGTTTTGTACAAAATCCTTGGTCGGTCCAAGTCTTCATAATCCTAAATAAGATCAGCGATTGTAAATTGCGTACTAAACCACTCAAGCATAGCCCTGAGCCAATCACAAAAAAACCTATCTTATTGTTGTCTATGTCATCTTCTACCTTATGGTTTATGAAACATCTACCAACTTTGACTACCGTAGATCATTTATGGCTTATGTTCCCTAAGCCATTCATGTAGAAGATAATTAATATATTTAGCTAGTATATTAACATGGAATTAAATTTACTATAATGTACATAATTGCATGAGTATGAGGGAAAAATGATCCTCTTATATTGCATGACTTTTCGGTCTATCTTGTGCTTGCTGAACTACATTGGATTTTTCTTCTTTTCCAATTCCAACAGATTTTGAAACTCAAGTATGAATATTAGTGTCTCAAGGAGGGATATTAGTTTGACTTTGTGCACAAATCACATACTATTATACTATTTTTAAAAAAAATTGATTAGCGGTTTCTGTCAAAGGTTGACTAAAGTGAAAGAGCCAAGCTTGGAGACGAAGTTGGTATATCATTTGGTTCAAAAATATATACAACTTTGGTGAGACTCTTTTTTGAAATTTATGTTTTTCTTACATATATAGCATTCTTATGATGCTTCAGATTACCTTTTGCTTTGTTCAGTTGGATATATGTTTGTTTTTCTTACATATATAGCATTTTTCTTGAATATTTGTAAGGATTTTTTTGTTGCGTTGCGTCATAACTTTGTACATATTATGGAAAATGATATAAGAATTTGTAACCGTCTCTTATTTTTCATTGTGAAGTATTTAGATTGTGAAGTTTTAAGTCATTGTGAATTGTTTAGATTATGAATTTGTACCAATTGAACTAGTGGTTCAGAGAACGAGACAACCAATTGAACTAACTCAATGTGGCCTCAAGGAGAAGGTTATACTCTCAAACTTCTCTAATTCAATGATGAGCGAAAAGGAGAAGCAAGTTGGTGATGTAATCCTTACACGACTCTTGGCAGCTATGTAGTTGCTAATCATTCCCTAGCCTTTTTTACTCGTATGGAACCACACATTGGAGAAATCAAAATATGTTGCTTGATGTGCAGTCCTGAAAAATATAAATCTCCCCAAAATTATCGTAGCTTTCTTGTCAAAGACTACAAGTGCTTATGTATTATGCAAAGTTGTTTTCCTCTGTTCATAAACGTCGCCTCCTTCACATGGCACGACAATTAAGACCAGATTAGAAGTTTAAATTGCCAACTATTCTAAACAGGCCAGGCCCAAAATATCCTTTACAAAGCCTACCAATTAGATTACTTTTAGCCTAACAAAACAACTGTGACCACGAAGTTCAAGTTGATTTTGCAATTTATTAATTTATAATATTAATTGTTTTGGTTTATCATTTTATTTTATCTCTATTTTCTGAGTTTCGGATTCTTAATGTAATAATTAATTTTAGTATAACAAAATATAAATGAAACTTCACGAATATAATATCTCTCTCTCCGTTTTAGTTGATTTTATATTTTTCGTTATGATTGCGTTATGGCCGAAATCTAACTAATATGGGCCGATTCAAAGCAGGCCCAACCCAAAAGTGACGATCTAATATATTGGTTTAATGATTTCTTCCGTTCTAGCCGAAGCATAAAACTACTCGTAATGACCAAATCTCCGAGTCTATATATTCCCTGGACTGTCTACTACTTATAAGATCATCTGAAAAATGCTGCTATCAGATTTGATCATATATAAAGCCCAAATGAAAACTTTATTTTAATCCAAAAGATACGAATAAATCATAGACTTGGAGATTAATAATCCAAGAAAAATTAAAGCAAATACCATAAACGAATGATTTGGAAAGCAATGAGAGTTGTTGTCTTATTGGAAAACACTAACAAAGAAAGAAACAACTTAGAAGTTGAAGGAACTCGAATTCTTCCTGCACTCGAATAGCGAATCCATGAAAAACTGACATTTCCTTAGATTATTCCCTTCCATATTCAAGCACTGCAAAATATCAACAAGAAGAAACAAATTAAACAATGAATGTTTTGCAAATGATTCTCGAATTAAAGATCTATCCAAAAGATTATAAGTTGTAAATGATGAATTTCATGTGTTGTCTTACTTCTTGAAATGCATCATAGTTGGTACTGCATGATTCAGAATAATAATCCTTGAGTTTTTCGTTATCATCCTTGGCAGAAACAGTAGCAACTTCTTTAACATTCTCTGCTACTACAACTTCTTGTCTAATGGTTCGAGGTCCAAAAATGGCATCAACAAATCTATGTCCCATCGCACTTCCAGACCCAAAACCAAAACCTAGTTTCCGCCAAGAGATTAATTAAATAGAAAAAAGATAAATCAAATGCAAAGATAATTTACTTTATTTAATTAAGTAAAGACTATATACCATCAGCCATGGATGACCTGGATCCACCATCAGTAGTCTCAACTTTGGCAGGAGGAGGTGCTTTCTTATCTTTATCTTTAGCTGCACATAAATTAAACATTAGCGATCATAATATATTCGTATACGCTAATAAAGTTTTATATAATTTGTTTTTTTCACTGAGAAGTGTTTCTTTTTACCAGGCTTAGGGGAAGAGCGAAATTTAGGCCACCCTGATCCAGTTGAATATGATCTTCTTCCTACATCAAATCCAAATGATAATCGAATTACTTAATAAGACGAATAATTAATTAGGCAACAGGAAAAATGAGGGTTAAGTCTCATATGTGTGCTTTTAGTGTGACTATCTCCGATATGATGCAATCAAAAAACAAAGACTGAGAGAAACATATATGTAATATTGAATTTGAAACACGACGGCCACATATTCTAATCAAAATAGAGCTAAAAATTGTATAAAATCAGTAAACCTAGCTAGACTTGATGGATTACAAAAAGAAGAAGCAAAATAGTTACCAACAACTTTGGAATTTTAATGATTGGGACGAGTGAAGATGTACTTACCACCGGAGCTTTTGCGACCCATTTGTGAAATCTGTAGAAAATATGGGATTTTGGGAATGAGGGATTTTTTTTTTTGAGTGGTTTTATAATCTCTTATGCTTGGCCTCCACGCCCTCAGAATCGGAGATGTTTGTTTTATAAAATTATTATCCAGAAAATATTTGTTTTTTCTATATTTATTTGTTTTTTCAATTTTTTTAACTTTCATTTTCTCCTAATATTTTACTAGTTTTAAAATTCTGATAACTTTTTTAAAACTAATTTTTCATTAATGAATTTCTATTAATTTTGTTTTTATTTCATCCATTTCTGGTACAAATTTATAGTTGTTCCTTTAAAATATTATCGATAGATATATAGGTAACATTAAAATTTAGAATTTTTTTTTTGATAAAGTAAATTTAGACATTTTAACTTAGCCAAATCACACATCCTCATTTTTAACTTAACAGTTAATTGATTTTTTTTTTTTTTTTTCTGACAGATAAACAGGTTTATAGATAGATTGGAGGCAGAGTTTACACATAACATGGCCGATTTTGTTAGAAAGTCAGCTAAGACAAAGTTTAAAACGAGGAATAAACATAAAAGAGATTGATCCAAGGAATCAGAGAAGGAGGCAATGTCGTGGAGAAAACATTTAATCTCTGTTATGCTGTGTTTTGAGTTGATGAGCGAGACTAGAATTTGCGAGTCCGAGCACAAGACCAGCTCTCTAATTTGGAGCGATATGGCTGAAGATACAAGGCTGTGTCCTCAAGGAAAATGCCTCGGCTGCAATCGCTGAAGGCACAAAGGCTCTACTTGATGAAAAATGTAGGTTTTTATATTGGGCCAGAGTGGTGAAACATTAGCCCATTCCACAATTACCTGAAACAGAGCATTTGCATCTACATGACATTTCTTGACCTCCCTTCTGGGCTGCAATGAACTAGAGGAGGAGGTATAGGCCCAATCGATTGATTTGAACTAAAATTTATACATAAAAATAACAGGTTTTATTGTTATTTAATTATATTTAAAGGTTCTCAAAAACATTTACTTAATTATGTTATTTAATTATTTATTCTTT
>VBRH01000241.1:55738-76324 GCA_014578085.1 Cardamine resedifolia | reverse complement strand
TTTTTTTTTTTTTTTTTTCTGTTTTTTATGAAGATGGCGAAGCTACTTCCCTTACTCAATAGAATTTTACCTTCAATCATAAGATGCTAATATTCTCATACTATACTATCGAAAATTGATTAATTTTCCAGCATAATCAAATCCAATTATACATTGGATACATTTAAAGAAAGTTGATTTTGATTACCGAAGAAAAACAGAAAAATTTGTACGTACCAGGATTTAATTATCTCTGCATACATACATACTGCATACATATAAAATTTTAAAAGTAAGAAGAGTAAAAAAAACAAAAGAACTTTTTGACTGCGCCTTGTAATTAATCGAGTTCTACATCTTATTTCTCGATCTCGATTATGATAATTTGTTCGTCGTATATTAAAAAATACATTTATTATTAGTCCTCGGTTTCTATTTAAAGATTGAAGTATCGAACTTGAGCTTAGCGAACTGGACCAGCTGTTCAATATCGGGCATGACAGGCTTGACTGCTTCATGGGCATAGAATCTGTCTGCCCAATGGAAAAGACCTGGTGTGTTGTCCGGATGTATGAACTTGACGCCGGTAAATTTCTCGAGAACCTTAAGAGGACCCAACATAGATCCAAAACCAATGTCGATGAATCCGATGTTGTCTCCTCCAAAGAAGCCTCTCCCTTTGCTACATTCTTGAAACGTTTCTTCCAATAGAGCCATACATTGCTCTAGCTTCGCCATCGCCGCCTTTCTTTCCTCATCGTCTTTTGCTACTGCCACTCCATTGATTGATGTGAAACACTATAAAAAAAGATCAAGAAAGAAAAAAAAAACTGATTAATTCTATGATTTTGCAAGTTACTACAAAAGTATAGTTACTACTAATTATTGATGTGAAATTCTTAACACGTTTTTTTTTTCCAAAATAAAAGTGTCTCCATGGATTCATGACTTACATGTTCATCGATATAGAGGTCCCAAAAGCGAGCAACGGCACGATCAAATGGATCAGAGGGAAGGATGGGAGGACCGGAGAGCCAAGTTTCATCAACGTACATGACGATGTTGAGTGATTCACGGATTGGTTTGTTGCCATGGATGAGGATAGGGATCTGTTTATAGACAGGGTTATAGTTTAAAACGCTCTCCGAATTCAAAGTATCTTCTTCTTCTAGATACTCGTACGCTACATGCTTTAGGTTAAGTGCGATCCGAGTCCTCAGCACGAAAGGACTAGGCCATGCTCCTAGTAGCCTTACGTACTCATCATTGTTCGAACCGTTTATTACACCCATATTACACTTTTTGGTTTCTGAATATACAAGATTGATCAAACTCACAGCTGTTGTGTGTGTGTGTGTGTTTTTTTTGTGGGATAGGAATTAAACAGCTGTGGTTTGATGAGGTTTCGTCTTTGTGTTAGGCCTCTATATTTATATATACATATGGGCGTGCTTATATTTGATTTGATTTTCTTTTCTTGAATGTCGACACGCATGTCGGTCAAAAAAAGCTTCGGTATGCATGTGCCTCATAATTAATAATAAAAATTAGTAAAAAATAGTCGAGACTCAAAAAGAAATAATACTAATAAAAAGATTATTATTGGGTCGGTAGGAGATTTTGAGGGTCCAGGAAAGTGTGATGAGTCCGGTTTAGTTGCCTGATCTTTACCGTTGCTGAAGAGTGGGACACAATAGTTGTTGCTAGTTGATGTATTTTAATCACTCTCCTTTTTCTCCTGCTAATTAGTTGGAAAAATAAGTCTTTTTGTTTTTTTTTTTTTTTCATTTTCTGGATAGTTGGACGAATGTTAAGTTAATAAATTAAAATAGTTAAAAAAATTAATAATGGTTGGTGGTGTACTAATGCAAATTACTGAAAAGAAAAAGAAGAATGATGCACACAACAATTGACTAGATTCAACAAAGTGCATACGTCTTCCAACCATCAACTATATTCAATTAGAAAATCTTATAACAAGAATTTGTCTAATTGGTATTACACGACACTAATATACATTTTAGCTCGTCACTAAACAATATCTAGCTACACACAGTCGTGGAACAACCATGTGTCCCAACAAGTAACTCGACTTGCCTACAACTCACCGAAACCAATGAATCGAGTTTATATCTCTCTGTTCGGCTTAACCTAACATCACACACCTCCCAAGGGATATATACTCATATATATACGATATATGTCTCCCTAGATTTAATCAACAAAAAAAATTATCTTTTTTAAATAAAAGTACTAAATCTTCAAAAATACTTTCTCCAAGAATATCTTCAACTCCACGTTTTTTTTTATTTAATTTCTCCAAATAATTTTTTGACATTTATCTTAACTCTACAAACCATATCAGCATCAATCGATTAATCTCGTACTTGTTCCAACAAACCGTTTCCTATTCGAAGAAGCTCTGCACTTTCAAAATGTGTTTTCATCTTTTAATGCTTCATCAACTTTTGTGGTGCATTCAGTTGTTGGTCTCTTTCTGCTTAAATTCTTAATATGAAGACAAAAATATATAATATGTTTTATATGATAACATTACGTAACAATTACAAACTTGATTCCCTATGATCTTCTAAAACTCACTTAATCCATCACTCATGAATTTCCCACAAACACCTTGTATGTTTTCTACCATTCACCCGAAAGCATGGCATAAAACATTCCGTTTAGCCATCTTTTTCTTGGATTTTTCTCTCGGTGGCTAATACTAAATCAGAGTTAATATTTATAACACATAAATCCCAATAATATATATCCTTATCCTAAACCAAGAGTACTGTTCTTTTAGATGTCTAGATCATATTAGCTCCACATATATAGTCTTATGTTTTCATGTGTTCCATTCCAAAGTCTTCACAAACATGATCATGTATATGTTTTTTCATCTATTTGTTTTCATATATGCCACCACTTCTTGCTTTTTTCAAAAGCATGTTTCTAAATCTTTCGAAACAGAGATACATGCACAAAACCAACAATGCATTCTCTCTAAATGGTCATTAAATGATAATTTCACATGTGTCAATCCAATTATATGTATCCAATAGATTTTCAACTAGAAATTCATAATTCGTCACCTGGTCTCAAATTTTTTTTTTATCTAGATTCTACCCCATCATGAATTGGTAACAAATCTAAAACTTTAATTTCATAATCGAATTATGATTCTGGATGTCATGCGGATTTGTGACATTAACATAGTAGATCTGATGTGAGAGCGAAGTCCATGACATACGATTTGTACGGCTATAATAATTCAGTATATATTATACTTACATGACATAAAATGGGAAGTAGTTGTGATTTTGGATACACACACTCGTATTACCCGTTGCCCGTTTCGTATTCATCATAATAACCACGACTTGGTCAAGATATATTTGCACGTCCTTTTATTAAGTTTGAAAACATTAATGATACATTCCTAAATACACACAAATTTTTACTACTTTTCAATGGTAAACATTGACTACCTGACCAAATTAAATGTATCATATATGGATATGGTTTGATTCGAATATTATAAGCACCAAAATGTCAGTCTCTGGTTTAACTTATCGTGAAATTAAGTCGAAAGTTCATGTTTTTTTTTTCAATGTGTTTATATATTTAATTAAAGTCAAGTGTATATTATTGCAGATCCTTAATGTTCCACGTCGTAACTTGATTTTGGACCGTAATCTAGAGATGCTATTTTCTTTTCTGTAGAAAAACTTGCACGTCAAGATTCGTCGAGCAAAGATGACAACAAAGTCTTTAAAATAAGATTTATGGCATTATGCTCAGATTCAAATCGAAGTTAGATTTCACAATTTCCAATATGATTGACCGAAATTATATTTAGTGACAAAATCAGATTGTAGACATTTTTTAAAAAAAATATTAAGTTTTATACTATTTTTATTTGTGAAAACGATTACAAAATCATATTGTAAACATGGTTATTGTTAATAAATATTTTGGTACGTATGTAAGATATATAATGTATTCTAACGGTGAACACTATTGGATATCCATAAATTTTATGGTATTTGGATCTGAATTTGGATTTGTCGAATCCCCTCGAATTAAATAAATAAATATTTAGATCTGAATAATATCCGTGGATATCCGGATCCGCCAAAAATATATTTATACGAATCAAATGTTTGTTTGAAACTGTTGTTCGTAGTTCATATTCATACAAGTCATTTGTGTATATTAGGAGTTGTTACGAAATTAAGTACAAATTTGGAGGGTAATTATTAATCAGTTCGATGAGTGTTTGACTGTATGGATGAGTTTGAAATTTCTTGGTCTATAGTGTACTACTACTTTTTATTTTCCACAGAGATGTACTAGACTACTAGTAGAGACTATTTAGAAAACCAGTTTAGTTCATTAAGAAAATTATAACCATAATTAAACAAGAGTAAAAGGCATATTTACCCGTTACATTTTGTTATACTTGTACGTCTTACGTACTGAGTTGCGTTAAAAAAAAAGGTACAACACGAACCAAAATATAAGGTTGTGGCCATCAATACTACGATTTTAATCAGAAAAAACTAAAATTCTAGAATGTTACTTACACGACTAGATTGGTTAATGAAACTTCAAGGATTGTAAAAACTTCAAGAGTATAGTTTTATTCAACTAAATTTTAAATGTAAAAACAATTAAATAGTGAGTATAAAATTGATTGTTTGACAAATTTTAAGATACACTAAACCTCTATAAGTTAATAATATTAAGACCAATATATTTTATAATATTTTATTAATTTATCGAATTTATTAATTTATAGATGTAATATTTGGGTCAAAATATCAATTTGGAACCGACGAAAATTATTAATTTATCGAAATATTAATTTATTGAATATTAATTTGTTGAATATTAATTTATAGAAGTTTCACTGTATATAAGTTCTAAAGATATATTATGGTTTATTGTGAAAACCTGAAAACTATTAGAAACTTGTACTAAATTATATATATATATATATTGTGTATATGATATTAGGATTAAAAAAATGTAGATTACGTATATGATTATCGTACCTGCAGAAATGTGGGTATCCGCAATTTGCCTTTTGTTATCTGAAACCATAAAAAGTCGATCGTTGAAGAATAGATGGATATGTGCTAAAAAAACATCGGAGTCACAGAATGCATGTAGATGTTTCATGAAGAATCTCCAACGCTTAATTAAATCATAGAAAGTCCAAAAGAAATTAGAAAATAAAGCAGTTTATTAATGTAAAACTGATTATTACATATTAAACAGTTTATAAATTCAGGGGAAAGGTTTATATGGAAAAATATACTAGATTTTATTAATGTAAATGGTTTATTTCGATCCTAAGCGTACTTACTAAAATTTAAGTGAAAGCGAATATATATTATATAATTTCCTTGGCTGTGTTCTAATTTATATCTCGACTAGTCTATAAAATTGTACAAAAGTTGTTTTCTTAGGAATTAAATTTATTTATGTATTATGTTGGTAAGTGGCAAGATCAATATTTTATGTATTATATTATAGTTCTATTAAAAAATTGCATGCATACACGTAAATCATTTACTAATAAAA
This sequence comes from Cardamine resedifolia, assembly GCA_014578085.1. NCBI lineage: Eukaryota > Viridiplantae > Streptophyta > Magnoliopsida > Brassicales > Brassicaceae > Cardamine > Cardamine resedifolia. The sequence goes on along the minus strand of VBRH01000241.1, from coordinate 70,753 downwards.
AAATCATGATACTTAAAAAAAAAACAAATAAGTTCAAATCGTTCATGGGATGACAATGTCATCCAGTTTTTCGTTCATGGATTAAAAAACAAAACAAAACATTTTCCTCTTTAAAAAAAACATGCGACTAAAACACATGAAATGTGTGTTATACAATTCACGATCGATAATCGTTTTTCATGATTTCACCTGTTTGTGAAAACGTTTAATTAGTTTTTTTTTTCTTGAAATTTTTCATTTTGTTTTTTTTGTTCTTCTACGAATCATCTTTATTTTGTATTAATATAAACTTGTTACATGCGCATTTTCGGAGCTTTTCTACAAAAAAAATAAAACAAAGCTCTACAACCGCAGGAGCTCACGATTTTAAGTGATTACCATACAAATGAGATCACGCGATGGATTTGTAATAAGATTAATTAGGTTATGTATACTACAACAAAAAAAACCAACAAATCGTTATCGTTCAATTAAGAGTTAAAACTTTAAAAGATTGTTTTATTCTCCGTTTAAAAAGGCTTTACTATTTACAAAAAAAAAGTCCTTACTGTTTGTATATGGTCTTCCAATGGGAACATATAATAGATTGAATGTTAAATTACACAACAACTTAGATTAAAAGTTAAAAATTTTAGTTGAAATTCGTAGAAGTTGAACTTTTCAAAATATATCATCCGCTTTTTGTAACACATGATAAAATTACAGAATCAGCGTTTTGTGAGGTCACATGTTTTTACTTTGGATAAAATGAAAGTCAAAGATGTAGTGATTGAAAAGGTCTTCTGGTGTGTGTGGTGTCTTGAAGTGACCACTGACCACAATGTTAAAACAAAGTTTGACTCTGTATTAAATGAGTAGGCACTAAAGTTTAACTCTATATTAAAATAGTGGGCCTTACTGGCCCAATGGCTTCGGCTGTCACAGACTCACAGTTATAGTATGAACGCCAGTTGCTATAGTGGACGACGTCCTTGTCTCTTATTACAAAATCGGATAAGGACACACGACACACGACACACGAAGACACGCCATTCCATTACAAACATTACATAGCGGCGAAAAAGTACGTTAACATAACGTTAATTACAAGTTACACAACTGCTTGTCAGAAAAAAAAAAAGTTATACAACTGCGTATAAACTCTCGCGCAAGTAGAAGAACGAGCCCGAAACAGATATGAATAGCTCTTATAATTAAAACTGTCAGCAAATGTTTAACATTTGGGGCCCATGCAAATGTTTCAATGTGTCCAATAATTTAAACCACATAGAATTACACAGCTATTACTGGAGCCTAGCTAACCCATTTTATAAACTCTTGACAACAAAACTAGAAAACATTTAACATTGGGGCCCATGCTAATGTTTCAAAACAGTGTGTCCAATAATATAAATCTTGAAAAGAAAATTTCAATGATTTTTGTTTCAAGTGGAGCCGTTTTAAATTGGGGACCCCATGGTTAACAACTACAACAACGTTGAAGGCATGGGTTGAGTGATATTAAATTTTTCAAAGAAATGTTGAAAGTGATATTGAAAGAAATGTTTCAGAACTTTGATTTTAAAGACTCTTAAACTTGGCCAAAGTTTTCGTTTCTATGGTTAAGAGTCTTTAAAATCAAAGTTCTAAACCGATGTCAAATGTTTCTTTAAATTTTATTTTTGGACTGTCCAAAAATGATATATAAATTTTAGTTTTGTTTTCAGCTTGAGATATAACATCTTCTGATTCGTAGGTGAAAACTTTGTTTACAACAATGTAATTTAACCCTTGGTTTACAGGATCTTCTTCGTTTTATCGGTGAATTACATGAAACATTCTTTCATCTCTTCGTTGCATCTTCTTACTCTTAGATAATCAGATAACTTCCCAGTGATATTTACATAAATGATCTTACATTTTTCTTTACAAAAGACATGAATAACAACATCCGACAACCAAATGGGAGTAAAACTAAGTTTACGTTAACGGGTTTGGTCCAAAAGAGTTCCCGTAACTCTGGAAGAACGAAGCTCCCGCCCAAAACAATCGGATCAGCAGAATCACCGTAAACACGGTTCCTCCGAGATTGCATATTACCTACCAGAAAAGTTAGCAACACGTCCATCATGAGATCACACTTGACTAATTGAAGACAATCTAACACACAAACAATTTACGGTGACCGGTTTAACTGTTAACAACAAGGCTCATAAACAAGATTATAGGGTTAACAAGAGTTAAATATAGACGTTAGATAAAAATACATTGTCACTATATCTTCCCTTTTATTGTGGTGTCTTGACAATTTTCTCTAATCCTAGTTTTCGAGTATTTCCAGAATCAACGGATCACTAAATTATCCCTAGAAGCTAAGTCGATGCAGATTACACAAACAATTCCAAATCTATCATGTAAACTAACATAAACTAGCTGCAACAAGGAACCTCAAAACATTTCACACAATACACAATCAAACCGTATAAAATACGAGTGATTCGAGTAAGCAAATGGTAAAAAATTACCTCAAGAAATGCTCTTGTTATAGAAAGTGATCCTAATAGCAATATCCCATCTACTGCAAATGATACCTGCAGAATTATTTTTAGGATTTGCAAATCCTAAAAAAAGCAGAGGAATCTAACAATGTGCAGCACAAAATGAGATTTAAGAGATGAAATAATTTGAATTTTAGGACAAGGCATCTGAAATCAGCTTCAATGGAGAAGGAGAAAACTCACGAGTCGAGGAGACATAGCTGCTGGCAAAATCCGGCGTGAAGCCTTTTTAGCTCGTTTCGAGACCTTTTTGAACATGCTTCTTAAGAATCTAATCAGAAGATCTACGCTACTCTCTCTTTCATCTTCTTCGTCATCATCGTCGTCGCTATCGGGAACGACATCGCATTCGTAACCGCCGAAGAATCGATCATCGGCCTCGTATCCCCTACGCGACTAAGAGTGACGAAATTTAAATTTCGGATTTGATCAACAACTCGGATTACAAAAGTTATCAGACGTACCTGAGAGCCACGGAACGAAGCGAATGAGCGATTCAGGCGGCGGATCCGACGGCGGAGGAAGATAGAGTCAAAAGAGAAAGGAGTGGCAGAGACGAATCTGTGTGAAGCTGAGCCATTGATGAAATGTAGCGATGATGATGAAGAAGATGATAAGGTTGTAGCTGCGGCCATTTTCGAGCAGATACAGTAGAAACAATTTCAGTGAGTGATTGTAAATAGAATTGGACCTTTTTTATAATAAAATAACTTTGGGCTGTCTTCGAAACATTACATAAATATAAGGTAACGTTTCGTAAATTTACTCTTTCCTCGCCGTTTCAAAAAAAAAAAATATCTTTCACTAACAGAAGCTCTCATCAGTCAGCATTTTCCCCCTTCGTAAAACCCTACCGCCGCGACCACATACACGGCGAGAGAGAGAGAGAGTCGACGTAAAACCACCTGTGAGAAGTTTTCCGGTGTGACCTGAATGAGAAGGTGAATGTGCTTTGGAGCTCAGTTTCTTGTTTCTTCCGCGGCGGTAATTTCTATCTTTCATTTTTAGAGAATTCGATGGTTTCTTCTTAAAGCTTCTCTAAAAATGAAAAATTTGGGTTAATAATGCTTGAGATTTGAGGTTTTGTATACATTTGTTTCGTTGTTAGGACTCGAATTATCTGGTGAAATTTAGTGATGTACTTATTTTCTAATTGTGTTTTTGTGTAGAAGACGATAGAAACTGATGATAATCAATGAGATGGATTTGTCAGATGCAGTGGTTGTAAAATCTGGGAGATTAAAATCAGTTGTGTGGAATGATTTTGATAGAGTGAGAAAAGGAGAGATATATGTAGCAATCTGTAGGCACTGTAAGAAGAGGCTTAGCGGATCGAGCGCAAGCGGAACATCTCATTTGAGGAACCATTTGATTAGATGTAGGAGGAGAAGTGGTAGTACTAACGGTGTTGCGCAGTATTTCGTTAGAGGGAAGAAGAAAGAAGGAAGAGTTGAGGTAGCGAATGTCGATAATGGTCACGAGCAGAGAAAAGATGAAGAAGAAGTGCTTAGTGTAGTGAATGTTAGATATGAACATGAGAATATCAGAGAAGATGGTGATGTTGCTGTGGTAAGTGCTGGTTTGGATCAAAGGCGGAGTCGGTTTGATCTAGCTAGGATGATAATTTTACATGGTTATCCGTTAACTATGGTTGAAGATGTTGGATTCAGAGTGTTTATTAGAAATTTACAGCCTTTGTTTGAGCTTGTTGCATTTGAAAGAGTTGAATCTGATTGTATGGAGATTTATGCGAAAGAGAAGCATAAGATTTTTGAAGCGTTGGATAAGTTACCTGGAAAGATTAGTATCAGTGTCGATGTGTGGAGTGGTTCGGCTGATTCTGATGAGTTTTTGTGTTTGGCAGCACATTATATCGATGAAACATGGGAACTGAAAAAGAGAGTTTTAAACTTCTTCATGGTTGATCCATCTCATAGTGGTGAAATGCTTGCTGAAGTTATAATAACATGTTTAATGGAATGGGATATTGACCGGAAGTTGTTTTCTATGGCTCCGAGTCATTCTCCTCCGTTTGGTGAAAACGTAGCTAACAAAATCAGAGACCGGTTATCGCAGAACAAGTTCCTCTACTGTAACGGGCAATTGTTCGATGTAAGCTGTGCAGTCAATGTCATTAACCAGATGGCTCAAGATTCTCTGCAAACTTGTTGTGAGACAATAAACAGGATTCGAGAGAGTATTAGGTATGTCAAAAGCTCAGAATCGATACAGGTGAGGTTTAATCAGTGGACTGTTGAAGCTGGAGCTGAAAGTGAGAAGAACCTATGCATCGATGACCCAACACGATGGGACACCACATATACCATGCTGGAGATTACATTGGGGCAAAAGAGCACATTTTCACTCATGGAAGAACGCGATCCTGATTTCATGTCCTGTCCATCTGATTTGGAATGGGAGAGATTAGAAACAATTGTTGGGTTCTTAAAAGTCTTTGTTGAAGTGACAAATGCATTCACAAAGAGCAATGGCATAACCTCCAATATGTACTTCCCAGAGGTTTGCGAGATACACCTCCGTTTAATTGAATGGAGCAAGAACCCGGATGATTTCATTAGCTCTCTAGCTGTAAACATGAGAAAGAAATTCGACGATTTCTGGGATAAAAATAATCTGGTTCTAGCCATTGCTACCATATTAGACCCGCGGTTCAAAATGAAGCTGGTGGAATACTATTACCCTCTGTTTTACGATGCTAGTAGTTCAGAGCTTGTCGAAGATATCTCTGAGTGCATCAAAGCGCTCTACAACGAGCATTCTGTAGGATCACTTTTAGCATCATCAGATCAAGCCCTTGACTGGCAGAATCATCATCATCATCATTCAAATGGTGTAGTCCATGTGAAAGAGCCTGACGATAGACTCATAGAATTCGATAGGTACATTAACAATACAACTACTACACCGGGTCAAGACTCTAAATCAGAGCTAGAAAAGTATCTAGAGGAGCCGCTTTTTCCCAGGAATTCCGACTTCGACATCCTTAATTGGTGGAAAGTTCACACGCCGAGGTACCCGATTCTCTCAATGATGGCACGTAATGTGTTAGCAGTTCCAATGTCGAATTTATCATCAGAAGAAGACGCCTTTGAGACTTGTCAAAGGCGACGGGTCAGTGAAACATGGTGTTCGCTAAGACCGAGTACCGTGCAGGCCTTGATGTGTGCACAAGATTGGATCCGGAGCGAACTGGAATGCTCTTGAATTTCGCGATTCCACTTATTTTGATCTGAGTTTTTTGTTTTTTTTTTTGGTTTACATCTCTGTTCCAGCTTGTTTATTTATTGTCTGTATCTCTCCACAACAGTTGTTTTAGCCATAATTATATTCTACTTAGGCTTTGCCTCTGTACAGAGTTGGCTTTAATGGAGTTCGGTAAAAGAGCGGTTTCAACAAAATTACGGTTTTTTTAAAGACAATGGAGAGTTTAACGAACAGAACTTACAAAGAAAAGTTAAAAATTTAAGCAAAAGAGAGAAAGAGATATCATGTGGAATTGTGATTTTTGTTATTTTGGTACTTACAAAAAATAATCTGGAGTCTTGCGTGTGGTTTCAGGTTCGATTTGACGAGGGGCAGGATCGAACTGAAGGAAGTTCTGGTCCATGTTCTCACTGATCTCTAGAATCGCAGCCATGTTGCCACAACGGTAGCAATAGTTTGGGGCACTGAATACAGTCACAACGTTCTTTTCTTGGCACCAATTGTAACCTTCCATGACAAGTTGGTGTGCTCTTGAAATCAGAGTGAGTCCATTAGTGTGGTTAAACTGAGTAGCGATATCTTGTCCAAAAGTGTAGCCTGCACCACGAGGAGATATTCCCCACCCGCATCGGTCATCTGGATCAGACCATAAGAGATCACACATTGGTCCTTCATGTGGAACCTAGAGGCAACACACAGAATTTTATCTCGTTAAGTGACATAATGCAGCTTTTGTAGATCTGATTTTGCATTGGGATTTTGGAACTCACCTCTTGAATTCGATCTAAAGATCGGATGTTGTCGAGTGTATCTAAAGAAGGTGAAAGTCCTCCATGTAAACAGAAAACCTAAAGAAAAAGTAGTTTTGTAGTTTAAGATCGAAAAAAGTAGAAGCAGATAAGAGATTGTTTTGTTTAAGGTAGGTGAAAAAGTTCATTTAGTTTTAATACCTGACTCTCAATAAGAGCTGTAAGAGGAAGATAATCAAAAAGGTCGGTGAAGTGCTTCCACACATTAGCATTTCCATATTTCCTCAAGCACTCATCATAAAATCCATACCTGAATAAACGTGATGCGAAAAAATGCAATCAGCAAGAAGCGTTTTGAGAGAGGGACAGCTTCAAAACAAGAATTTACAGAAGCTGAGAAATACGTACACTTGAGTAATTTGCCGGCTTTCATGATTCCCTCTTAGAATTGTAAGTCTATCTCTGTATCGAACTTTCAGAGCTACCAAGAGTGAGACCGTCTCCACAGAATAATACCCTCGATCTTCACAAGTTTAACAACTATGTTAGTTAACTAGTTGAGTAACATAATCACGAAAAGCTCGCATTTAGCACTTAACAGAGAAAAGAGTTATACAAAACCAAGTACTCAAAATCACGGAGCTTCTCAAATTACATAGAATGTTACATCTCCAAAGGTTATAGCTTAACTCCTAAAACAAAAGTTTTAGCCTTTTCAATGGCATAGTCGTCTACACAAAATCAACAATCTAAAAACTATCTAAATATTTATCCCAAAATGAGTAAAGCTACATTATTGTACATCATCCTAAAACGGTCAACAAAATTAAAACCCAATCTAATTAAGGAAAATCCAAATAAAGAGATGTGCAAATGAAGAAACCCTAAAGTGCAAAGGGTAGAGACGAACCTACATAATCGCCCATGAAAAGATAATTAGTATCAGGAGCAGAGCCACCGATCCGAAAAAGCTCAATCAGATCGTAAAATTGGCCATGGATGTCACCACAGACCGTAACCGGACACTTAACCGGTTGAACATTATACTCCTCAACCAGAATCGTCTTCGCTTGCTCACACAATATCTTCACCTCCGTCTCAGATAACGGTTTACACTCCATAAGCTGCTCGATCTGACGATCGATGTCTCCGGTCGCCGGCATATCTTCTCAGCCGCCGATCTACCAAATTGATGATCCGGATTCTCTTGATTTTGGATCCGGATGATTCGGTTTTGGTTTTTGGATTCGATCTATCGGACATCACTCCATGAATTTGAAGATGAGCTAATGCGATTTTCGATTTTTGTTGGAACTTTGTATTTGTTTTCTTGTCGTTGATGAATTTCGTTGGAATTAGTTTTTTTGTTTTGTTTTGTTTTTTTTAATAATTCCATCTGAATTGATAATTATTTTTTTCTCTCCGACTGCTGCACCGAGTCAACGTCTACTGTGGGGGACCGACACGTGGCTTTCAACTTCCGGCCCATATACCGCGAATTCGGCCCGAAAAACTCGGCCCAATAACTTAAATGCCAACGTCATTGAGCCCAAATGTGAGATAAGGATATTTTTGTTAATTTTTTCTACTAAACATCCTAAAAACAATAATTCAACATTCGCTATTTTTGCTTCTTGCGTTTTCGAAGCTTTGGTATAGGTTTTGTTCTTGGGGTTAGTCTCTTGAATGGTATTTTGTTGCTGTGGCATCTACTAGTACTTCTCTTAAGCTTTTATCAAGACGTTGTAATGGTTTCGATCTCCAATTCTTCTCTTGCGAGGAGATGACAAGCTTTTATCTGTAAGTGGTAATTGTTGGTTTGCGAGGATCCGCGTGTAAGAGTTGCTGGTTCTTTTTTTCTTATCCCGTGTCAGAGTTCAAGATTTTTCTTCTTGAGCCTACTTCACTGTGAAGGTTTCGTCTCCTTGTGGATGGAATGGTGTTTTCTTCTGTGCTCCTTTCTAGTTTATGAATGCTTCTTCTTCTACTGGTGTTTCTGCTTGCATCCCCAAGTTCTATGGATTTGGTCGCGTTTGTGCTCTTGTTTGAAGTTTCCATTTTAGCTCACTCATTCCTTTGGCTAATTATTTTGTGTTATTTCTAAGGTCTTTATCCCTTGTTTGTTTCTCTCTCTTTTTAGAGCTTCTGTCTCCGATGATTTATTTAAACTATCCAACTATGTTTCTAGAAGGATATTATCCTTATTAGCTCTGTAATTTGCATTCTTCTGTATTTTATTGGTTTGATCTGATGGTATTTATGTTAAGCTTATACTTCATTAATAAAATATCCTAGATGACAAAAAAACAATCGTTCAACATTTTTTTTTTTTAAACAGGTTAATTCTTATCACTAGATTAGTACCCTACGCGTTGCGTGGGATTCAAATATTATAAAAATTGTCAATTTGTTTATAAATATTAATATAAATCATTAATTAAAAATATAATTAGAAAGTCAATTCATTCGTTTCATAAAACTTAGCATACCTTAATGTTAAAATTATTCGATTAAAAAAAACATCTTCAAACATGTATTTTTAGATCACATATAGACAAAACCACATTTTTACTCATCATACGCTAGTAACGCTACAAAGATTATGTATCACCCATATGACCATAATTGAGTGCTTTATTATGCAACATTTGTGTTTGTATTTACCAATTATATACTTGTTATTTTTAGTGTAAAATTTGAAATCTTTTACTTAAAATACGAAGATTAGAACTCTTTCAGTTTTTTTTTTAACAAAAAATAGATGTTTTTTTAAAAAATCAACCCTAATTTTTATGTTCATAGATTCCAAAAAATATTGGCGTAGATATTTCTAATATTTTTCAGAGAAAGTTAATTATATTTATTTTCTAGTTTCTTTATATTCAATTTGTTAACTTGTTTCAACATTTCGATTATTTATTTCTTGTTTTTATCATCTTATTAGTTCATCCTCTTGTTAAAAGCATTATTTAAATAATTAATTTTATCAAATTAATATTATGATTTTATTTCATTATAGTTTTGAAGTTTTTAATCGTTATAATTTGTAAGTTTGATAAATATTGTTAGATTAATTCAATAAATATAAATACACATATATTTAATGAATATTTTAAATTGTCTTTAGTTCAATAAAAAAGTTTGTTTAGGTAGACAGAAGGAGAGAACTCCCTAATTATATATATATATATGTATATATATATATATATTCCTTTAAAATTGTCTAGCTTTGCTCATTTTACCGTTTTTTATCAACAACTCATTTAGTCTTTATAACATTCTGATAAACCAGCATTTTAATACCCCAAATAAATTTACTTGGTATGTGGATGGAAATTTTCTTACACATTAAACAAGAAAATATTAAAATATTTTCACAATTGCCCATTTACTTTCACTTTTTCTAATTAAGTATTATTGATTTAATTAAATTTTATAGAGCGAGACGAGCCGTGTGATATGTAATTTGAGTGTTCCAGCTTTAGACTAGTCTTCAGTTACTTTTGTTTCTCGACGACTGGAAGCGAAAAAACAAAAATAAGAACCAACAAAAAAAAAAGAGACCAAAAAAGTTGATTGATTATTGTGTCACTCTGTTAAGCCTGTCTAATGCGTTTGGTAATCATTCAAATTAAAGATATTCAAACTGTTACAATTGTTAACTTTAAAAAAGAAATCAATGCGGTTTTAACATAAATTAAAAATGAACATGTAGAAATCATATATCTGTCTATTTTTCTTTAAATTTAGAACAAAATTTTCAACTATATATCATCTGATTTTTCTTGACCTTATGCATAAATGCATGTGTTCGGGAGAGATACATTTGCTTATATCAATTGTAATGTGGATGTATACTCTCGTGTTTGGTCATATACTACAATAAATCTGAATACTTATGGCTAATATTTAAACTAATGAAATACTGAAATGTTATTCATGTATTTTGTACGTTGGTGATGTAGTAAATTAATAACTTAAGTTTAATAGTTTTCTTATGTCAAGATTAGGGAAATTAATTTAGAAATTGATGGAAACCATCTGAAAAAAGAGAGAGAGAGGGAAAGAGTAGTGGTAGAGTTAACCCCACAAAAGAACAAAAGAATAAAAGATAGGAAAAAGCATAACACAAAGAAGCAATGTGGTCTCCTTTATTTAGAAGAACCATTATACACATTCTCCTTTTAAATTTCGGCATTTGGAGCTCATTTTTTTTTTTTTAATGTATATGCCAATGCATTTGTAAATTATAATATATCCTCCAATCTTTGTCGATATCGCTTTTATTTTCCCATTTTCAAGAATAAATGCTTTCAGAATACATCAATAATAATGGATTCGACATATATTTTTTAATGATTGGATAAAACTCTTTCAAAGTACAATTGTTCTTTACACAGAAATATCCATCTTTTTTTTTTTGTCCAAAAAGAAAGTGATAGAAATCATATTTTGTTATACTGTATATAAAACCATTTTGGCGAGTGATTTTGCAGTATACCTTTCAAATAGCGAATATGTAAGTGTCAATTAGATAACCGTATTGTGAGAGAGTTAACTCAGTAAATAGCTATGATTTATTTATTTTATTGTAAAAACCACTTGTGTTATTTCTCTAAAATAGCATGTTGTTGTGTTTTGTCAACTCCAAAATTGCATGTTATTGAAAACAAAATAGGGTACTATTTTATATAACTAAAAAGAGCATGCTATTTACAAAAGTAGCACTCATTTGTGTTTTTACACATAAAAGAGTGTATAATCAATTACCTAATTTAATAAATCTTCCTGATCATTTCGTGCAACTACCCAACATACAATGTGAAAATAAATAAAGCATCTAAATGTAATTGATGATAGATCATAAATCCAATATATAAGTTCTGCAATATGAGAAAACAGATTTGCATGTATTGTACGTACACTTCTTCTTCATTTTTTCTCGAGATCCTTTTTTAAATTAGATCAATTGTTTCTAATTACATAGATATCAATATGTGTGTGTGTTTTTTACCTCATCTAGCTAGCTCAATACTTCTTCAGTTCTTCGTTAGGAAAAAAACAAACATAAAAAAATAAAAATAGATGTGTATGGTCACAAATATTTTGAGCATATTTTAAAGATTCGATCCCAAATGAAAGGAAAGAGAATCTAGCAGCATTACAAGACCAACTAATTTGCCAACAAATACTTCTCTCTTTCTCTATGCTTCTTCCCCAAGCCTTCAACGTACTTATGCTCTTCCCGGTGGTCGTCTTGAATTCCTTGCTCTCCTGTATTAAGACGGAACATAGATTAATAGTATTTTCTAAATTCAATAAATAACTCAAGTACTTTTCTTTTGCCTTTTAATAACTTAAGTACTTAGTCCAATATGTATTAAGACAGAATATAGGTTAATATTTTAAAATCAATTAAAAAACTAAAGTACTTTTGTGGTTTTTAGTAACTTAATTACTTAATCCAAATGTTTTAGTATTTATTTTCTTTACCTTTAAATAACGGATAAAAACATATACAATCTTCATCAATTGATACTTTGGTCAATTGGCTACTCTAATACAACTTACATTCGTTTTTTTCTCTCAAAATAATCAATTGAGATCTTAAGTGGGTTCTGTATATAGCTAAGGAATGAGGTGCAAAAAAGGAGATGAAAAGAGAGTATTTAAAGGGATAACTAAAGCTTCCATAAAGAAAAAGAAATTTTTTTAAAGAAGCCATTGAGTAATTAAAAACAGATTGTTAACGTATAGACTGAATAAAGCTATCAGACAGCCTTTTGCGAGTCTCTGTGATATGTCTCACCGAATCTGAGTTAGTTAAAAGAGACAAAGTGTTTATTTTTATAGTAAAATTGTGCTAGAAGTATATATATGGTGACCCAAAAAAAAGTTAATTAATATATATAATATGCATATATATGTATATATCAACAAGTTAGATTGCTTGATTTCTTCTAATACACTCCTCCAATTTATAAGATGTTTTACCTAAAGCATAGAGTATTCATTTCTAAATGATATTATTCCGTCTCAACATCGGATTTATCACTAGCTAGCCCGTACGTATATTATTGTTATAGCAACATGCAAGATGCACATATGTAGGGCTAAGGATTTGTTGAAACTTGAAAGTATAAATAAAACAAGAAAATAGTGATGAACCTGTTGTGTATAGGATCGGGTCCGCGAGGTACTTTTCTATTGCTGGCTACGTAGCTAAGATCGTCGTGTCTTGATCCATCTTCAAGCTCTTGTTGTATTTCCTTAGCGTGTATAACAGAGGTCTTCGAATCGGAGTTGTTCATCGTTGTAGCTGTAGTAATCTCTTTTGTTTTGTCTGCCTTGTTGTTGTTGTTGTTTTGTAATACAAACGCATCGATCATTAGAAGAGTGACTAAACCGACCGTAAATAGTGTACGAAACAACAATTGAAAACGAAGGGAACGGTGATTTCGCATGGTTTCTAGCCTTGTGGCGTTTTTGATTTATCCTATCTTCGTTGGTTGGTTGAAATAAAGATAAAAATTAACATCTATCGATGTAGTGGGATTTTTATTCGATTTTCTTGAATTGAAACTATTATAGAGAACAAACCAGAGTGAGAACAAAAGCAAGAAAAATAGAGATATAGAGAAAGAGAGAGAGTCTTATCACTTTGATGAGTTAAGATGGTTGGTGTTCTTTATAGGTTCGATGGTTTTTATTCTGTTTAATATGGTTGCAAACTTTACTCGAAACATTAGGATAAAGAGAAAAACATAATTTGTGCTATGAATCTTTATATATATTTTCCGTAAGATATATATATAGATAATATTATCTTTAAGAATGAATCCGTATTTTTATGTCGTCTACTTTTATCCCAATAATCTAAGTATACCTGAATTATATATCCATTAAACGCAATATTCTAATTATTTAATAGAAAAAGAACCAAAAAAAATTGAGAAAAAAAATGAGAGAATATATGATATATTGAACAGCTGGTCTGATTCTGAAACGTGACATGGAGGGAATTAATTTAGTAGCCTTTGCTTTATGTGCATGAGAAGGTTCGGATACGAATTTAAATTAAGTATTTGAGTTTTTCTAATTTTCGTGTATTTTCATGAAGTTTTTGTATGTACTTAATCACTAAATTTGATATAAATACTCAATATGATATTGCACGTGCCAACTGCCAAGGGGTTCCCTCGTACTTTACTTACGTACATATCATCCCTTTCGTATCCAAAAGGTAAAGCTAAGCACATAACCATTCCATGCATTCCCTTATTTAAATATTGTACCCATTTTCTTAAACATATATAACAACGGATGTGATTGGTGGTTTTAGAGTAATTGAGAATTAATGTTTACTCCACCACTTTTGAGTATTACAGCAAGTGATATGTTTGAGTTTGGTGGTTTTTTTTGGCTAGATGACCTTTGACTCTCCGGATAGTTACATGTCTTTGCCTTGCCAATTCATAACCGTCATTCACCTATGAAATATGAATATGTTGTTTTTTCAATCCATGTTTAAGCATAGTGCTTCCATTGATTCCACATATATTTTGTTGTATCATTTTTTTTTTTGGGTTAGTTTGTTGGTTAGTTTAAATTCGCTTAAAAATAATTCTTATCTCAATAAGTTCATCATCTTATAACAATTATTTATTCTACTCTTTTTTTTAACTCTAATTATGATTTCCAGTAACACCCAACATTTTCAGGTAATGTATATCCAGTCCACAAATTGTGATTGAAATAATAATTTATTTTATGTGTTGTGTGTATATATGTCAAAATTTACACATAATATAGTACCCACTACTACCTAGCTCCGTCCAAAACTTTTTGTTTTGTTTTGTTAACGAGCCTTCTTATTTATTTTCTTCCCTCCCTCAATGCATTTTTTATGTATGTATATAGATAGTCTAGCACCGTATAATATAATATTTCATTATACGAGTGAACCTATGCAAAACATCGAATAAATAATATTTTGATCCGTTGAGAAATTAGCAATGTTTTACATTAACCAAACATATATGCGTTAATCACTTTTTATGTATCTTAAGATCTACTTTTTTTTTTTTTAAATGTATCTTAATTAAGATTTATGCATAGTTTAAAAGATTTCTGAAATAAAGATGAGAATGACAAGATTGACTAGACCCATAATTAAAATTGTTCGTTGGGAATATATTTACATCACTGTCAAATAGCAGCCGTAATTTAATACCATTAGTATATATAAAATATAGGGTCCATGAAGCATATGGAAAACATAATTCATCTCATCGACTAAATTTACAAACATTGAATATGAATCCCACATCAAAACAAATTACCTTTCATAAAAGAGTAATTGTATATTTGTCTAGAGAATCTTATGCCCTTTGTGTTACTCCATAGCTTCTAGTCGAAGTAACTTAAAAATGGCACTTACATAATACATATATCATAAACCATATAATATATATATATATATATATATATATATATAAAGTGAT
>VBRH01000241.1:14488-26327 GCA_014578085.1 Cardamine resedifolia | reverse complement strand
TTTTTTTTTTTTTTTTTGTTTGTTCTGTGGCAAATTATAAAGAATGGTTGGAGGAGGGAGTGCACAGAAGCTAACTACAAATGATGCACTTGCATATCTCAAGGCTGTCAAGGATAAATTTCAAGATAAACGTGAGAAATACGATGAGTTTCTTGAGGTCATGAAAGATTTTAAAGCTCAGAGGTAGTATAGTTTTTTGCTCACTGTTAATAATGCTTTGTTTTGCTCTTTAGTTCATTTTTTGTATTCTGATCTTCTTTTGCATTGTAGGGTTGATACTGGTGGTGTCATCTCGAGGGTGAAAGAACTCTTCAAAGGGAACCGGGAACTGATTTTGGGTTTCAATACTTTCTTGCCAAAGGGTTTCGAGATAACCCTCTTACCCGAGGATGACCAACCTGCGCCAAAAAAGCCTGTTGAGTTTGAGGAAGCTATTAGTTTTGTCAACAAGATTAAGGTAGTGATTTTTATGTGGTGAACTTCCCCCTTTTTCTCTCTTTGCTACTTGCTGGCCTCTTTAACTATAATTTATCTGCAGACAAGGTTTCAAGGTGATGATCGTGTATACAAATCATTTTTAGACATTTTGAACATGTATAGAAAGGAAAACAAGTCCATTACTGAGGTCTACCAAGAGGTGTGTGTTGTAGTCACTTGTGGTATTACTGTTTTTTCGTTGTTTTTGGTTTATCTTCTTGTCTTAGTTTGATATGCCTATGTTTTTAGGTGGCTATCCTTTTTCGGGACCATCACGATTTGCTTGTGGAGTTCACTCACTTTCTTCCTGATAATTCAGCAAATGCCTCTACTCATGATTCTGTAAAAATGTCTGTACGTGATAGAGGCATTAAATCTCTTCCCACCATGCGTCAAATGGACAATGATAAGGTTTCTCAATCTGTTTTCTCTCTTTAAGTAGTTGTGCGCTACGCTTACTATGCTATTGAAATTTGATTCTCAGAGGCATCATTTGTTTGTGTATTGTTGTAGAAGGACCGGATCATTACTTCACATCCTAACCGTGAGCTCAAAATCGAACATCCGGATGTAGATCATGAGAGATCTTTGTTTAAAGATAGTAAAGAAGAAGTGAGACGCATTGTCAAAAAGAATGATTACATGGATGATAGAGACAGGAGAGATTATGGAATAGATGACAGAGGTCTTGAACACGATAGCCAGAAAGAGCATTTCCTTAACAACAGAAAGAAACCGACACTTAAAGATGATGATCCTGCTGAAATTTCCAATCAAATTTCTGGAGCCATTCCCACTTCATCTAATTTTGATGAAAAAGGTGATAAGAAAAGCGGATCTCTCGCTTTCCTTATTGTATATTCTAAACAATTCAGTGTGATACTATATTTCTGAGTTAGTTAGGAGCGTAGTGTTCTTAAATCGGCCTATGTGATGACAGGTTATAGCCAAGAACCTGATTTTGTTGATAGAGTGAAGGCAAAGCTTGATACTGCTGACAACCAGGAGTTCTTGCGATGTCTTAATCTCTATTCAAAGGAAATAATCAGTCAACCAGAATTGCAGTCTTTGGTATGCTTTTATGCTGACTTAAGTTTGAGAAGATTATGAGAAATTGTAAATTTTCTGTTAATGACTTGACATATATTCTTGTATTAGGTGGGAGATTTACTTGGAGTATATCCAGATCTTATGGACGCCTTCAGAGTCTTTTTGGCTCAGTGTGACAAGAATGGTAATTAGCTAAACTTGTGCTTTCTCTTCTTGCATTAGCCAGCTAAATGTTAAGATTTGACCCTTTTTGTTTTTCTTTCTGCAGAAGGATTACTCTCTGGTATCGTATCTAAGAGTAAGTCTAGCTATTTTTGTAACATACAGCTGATGTTTCTCTCTAGATGATATCGAATTGACACTAACCATTGGACTTGTGTGACTACAGAATCCTTGTGGAGTGATGGCAAATGTCCTCAACCTACTAAGTCACAAGACAAAGATACAGACCCTGAACGTGAGAAGATTGAAAGGTATAGAGAAAGAGACCGTGAGAAGGAGAGGCTTGAAAAGGCGGCAGCGAGTCAGAAATGGGCTAAACCTATCAGTGAACTAGATCTCTCAAACTGTGAACAATGCACACCTAGTTATCGGTTACTTCCAAAGAATGTATGCGGCTGCAGTTCATTATGAAAAAATCTTCACCTCTTGGTTTGTCTTTTTTGCTTCATTAGTTGAATGTACATGTTTTGTTTTTCTTGCAGTACCCTATTCCTATTGCAAGCCAAAAAACGGAGATTGATAGCCAGGTGCTTAATGATCATTGGGTCTCCGTCACTTCAGGAAGTGAAGACTATTCATTTAAACACATGCGAAAGAACCAGTACGAAGAGAGCCTATTCCGATGTGAAGATGACAGGTTAGTTATTAATGTATATTTATGGACCACTGCTATCGAGAATAATGGTACTGTCATGTTATTTTGGTACCTGCTTTAATTGTTCTCTCGATCAAAATCTGTCTGTCTACTTGTTATTTGTTGAGCACTTTCTTGGAATAGTTTGGATTTGATGAATATTTGTTTGTTGATGTTCTTTAGGTTCGAGCTAGACATGTTATTAGAGTCTGTGATTTCGGCTACAAATCGAGTGGAAGAGTTATTGGCAAAGATTAACAGTAATGAATTGAAAACCGACGCTCCCATCTGTATCGAGGATCACCTCACAGGTATACATTTAAGCTCATAGATATTGTAGCAGAGCTGATATCCTGAATTCTTTTCCTTCTGACTGATGTATATCGTCATGTTATTGTCTTGTAGCTCTGAATCTAAGATGCATAGAACGTTTATACAGTGACCACGGGCTTGATGTGTTGGATTTGTTAAAGAAGAATGCCTATCTTGCTTTACCTGTAATACTGACCCGTTTGAAACAGAAGCAAGAAGAGTGGACAAGGTGTCGTACTGATTTTAACAAAGTCTGGGCTGACATATATACCAAGAACTACCAGAGATCACTTGATCATCGCAGTTTTTATTTCAAACAGCAGGATTCAAAGAATCTGAGCACGAAAGGTTTGTTCTCATTAGTCATTATCCATTACACAAATGACTTGCAATTTCTCCTAGTTAAATCTACCTACCAAGTGTTTATGAGTTTCTTACTACTATCTTTCACTGCAGCATTGCTGGCAGAGATAAAAGAGATTTCTGAAAAGAATCGAACAGAAGATCATGCACTTCTTGTTCTTGCAGCTGGAAATAGACGAACTATTTCCTCCAATATGAGTTTCGATTATCCAGATCCTGATCTCCACGAAGATCTGTATCAGCTGATCAAGTATTCATGTGGAGAAATGTGTTCAACTGAACAATTGGATAAGGTAATGAAGGTATGGACAGAATTTTTGGAACCAATATTTGGTGTTCCTTCTCGCCCTCAAGGTGCTGAAGACCGAGAAGATGCTGTCAAGTCTATGAACCAGAATTTAAAATGTGGTAGTGCAAGTGAGGGCAGTCTTCAAAATGGAGCTACTGTTGCCAACTGTATGCAGTCAAATGGCTCTAGAAAAGTCAGTGAAAGTAAACGAGTGCGGCAACCTAGTGATTTGGATAGAGATGTCACTTCTAGTAAGACCTCAGATGCCTTATTATGTGACAACACTCAGAAGGATAAAATGCCGAAGAATCTATCCACACCTGACGAAAGGCCTGAAACCAAACAAGCTGTTTCTGTTGAACGTGCGCATAACTCAAATGCACCGCTTGTGGATGGATTGCTACCCCAACGGAATGGAAAAACCAGCATTTTATCCATTTCTGGTAAGCACTTTAAGCTTTGCTTGATAAGAGCTCTCTTGGAATTTTTCTTGTTTTTAGATGATGAATGGTATCCTTTCCTTTTTACTCGACCAGGGCTTAGCAATAGTAATACAAAACCTAGTGCTGTAACCAGTGGAGTGGAGATGGAGTTGAAGATGAATCACGTAAATGGGCCACACTTAGAGGTAATGTTGTGCAATGAAGAACTTATGTACTCCTTATATCTTTGCATATATTTCAATGTTGATCTGAAACAATCTTTCCTACTCTTCACACTAGTGCATAGCTGTAGAGATTACAATTCTTTGGATGATAACATCCTTAGTCCTGAGTTTATCAAGAAATGACAATGATATAGGACTCTAATCCTACAGATTGGTGAAAACCGAGTAATTCCAAATGGGACCTTAGCAGAAATATCGAATAATCAAAGGTCTAACGAAGGGATCGCTGGGCAAACCAAAGTTGAAAGAGAGGAGGGTGAACTTTCTCCAACAGGAGATTTTGAGGAAGATAATTTTGCAGTTGATGGTGAGAATGACTTGGAGGCTCTCAGCAAAAGTAAAGAGAATGATGCTAATGCAGATGATGAAGGTGATGCAAGTGCCCCAAGATCATCAGATGGCAGTGGAAACACATCTCAAAATGGTGATGTTTCTGGAACTGAGTCTGGTGACGGCGAAGATTGTTATCGTGAAGATGATATGGACCATAATAACAAGGCAGAAAGCGAAGGTGAGGCTGAAGAAGGTATGTCTGATGCCCATGATGATGCTGAAGGCGAGTTACCAATTTCAGTAAGAAACCTGCTACATGTAAAACCTCTGGCAAAGTATGTCCCTCCAGCTTTGCGCGATAAGGACAAAGATGATTCTCGGAAGAACTCGCAAGTCTTTTATGGGAATGATTCGTTTTATGTTCTTTTCAGGCTTCATCAGGTAAACAGATCATCATTATTCAATCTGCAAATCAACGGGGCTGGAATTTTTTGGTGAAGGCTAACTTTTTGCGGTTACTTATATACAGATTTTGTATGATAGAATATTATCAGCAAAAATCAATTCATCATCTCCAGAAAGAAAGTGGAAGACCTCAAATTCAACAAACCCGGCTGATTCCTACGCCAGGTGATTTTCCCTTGCGTTTTTTTTTGTAATGCAATTACCACAGGATGCATCTGTGATTGCTACTTATACATCTAGTCTCGGTGTTGGAACAGATTCATGGATGCTCTCTACAATTTGCTCGATGGCACATCTGATAATTCGAAGTTTGAAGATGATTGCCGAGCAATTATTGGTACCCAGTCATATGTTCTTTTCACATTGGACAAACTGATCTATAAGCTCATCAAGCATGTAGGTTTTCACATTCTTGATCTCTTTATTTATTCTTCACTTGTGATTCAACTGACCAATGTGATACTCCAGCTCCAGGGAGTCGCAGCTGATGAGATGGACAACAAATTACAACAGCTACATGCATATGAGAAATCCAGAAAACCTGAAAAGTTTCTTGATGCTGTTTATTATGAAAATGCTCGTGTTCTTCTTCCCGATGAGGATATTTACCGCATTGAATGTGTAAGACTTAGTTACACTTGACACAGTTTGGACCAAACAAGCTTATGATCGAGGAACCTCATCTTCTTGCTTTATTTCTGCAGAAACTATCGACACCAACCAAACTCTCTATTCAGCTTCTGGACTATGGACATGATAAGGCTGATGTGACATCCATATCCATGGACCCAACCTTTTCAGCTTACCTTCACAATATATTCCTTTCCAATCAACCTAATGCGAAAGAGGATCCGCGGATCTATCTAAAACGGTAAGTGAAGAAGAGTAACAAAGGACTATACCATCTTTCTAAAGATAAAGAGAAACTAACTAACTAGATGCTCTTTTCTTTTTTCCCCCAGGAATAAGCGTAAAAATGGTGGTGACGATGAACTCTGCGCCATGGATGAACTTAAAATTATTAATGGTTTGGAATGTAAGATAACCTGCAGTTCTTCAAAGGTACTGCCTTTACTCTGCCTACGACTGTTGAGTTTTCACGATAACGACTTTAAGCTTGTCATTTTAAATGAATTGTCTTGTATCTCTTGCAGGTCTCCTATGTATTAGACACAGAGGATCTTTTACATCGTGCTAAGCAGAGGAAAATTTCGAACCAAAACGATTTAGCCATCAAACAGGACCCTGTTTCCAGTAGTTCTTTAATCAAACAAAGCAGGATACAAAGATACCAAAAACTTCTCACCGGCCCATGAAACCTCACTTAACCACCAGCAAAAGCTCGGGAATAGAGCAACTTCGCATTCGTTTAGAGACTAAAGGTTGCCATTCTTTGCTTGTTATACTCAGCATTGAGCTTTGTCAGAAGAGAAGAAAATATAAAATAGCTCTCACTTCTGTTGCTGCCTCTGGTCCCTGTTGTATTCTCACAGAAAATAAAAAGGGTTGGAGGAAAAAATCGAAGGAATACTAAAAGATTTAGCTGCCGAAGCCTAAGTTTTTTTCCGACAATTGTGTATATAAACTTTTTGTATGTTGTAACATAACTCAAATTTTTTCTTTGGTTGCTCCTATTCTTTACAACATTAATCACCTGAATGAAAAAATTTGTTCTGCATTGCCAATTCTTACATAAGCAGTTCTTGCACATCCCAGGCTCTCTAATGTTTTTTGGCCAATGGGTCACTACAAACAGCTAACGTGGACCCTCTTTTAACCGGCAAGCTCACTGATTGGTGGACGGTCCATGATGTCTGCTGCAGCAGCTGCACTACGTTGCAGGACTGGGTCAATATCCGGCAACTTAGGAATCTGAGCCAAGAGATCAATGGTACGTCGTAACAGACGAGCAAGATCACCTTCGTCCATTGCACATTCCATCATCATTTCTTTCCAACTTAATCCAGAAGCCCAAGCTTCAACCATACCAGAGAATTGAACATCCAAACAACATGGAATCATAACCTCGTGCTTCTCTTGAAGCTTTATAAGAGAGCTTCTTTGTTCTTCTAAGAAATTAACCATGTCCACTACTGTATCAGATGGCTCGTATATATAATTGTTGTCTCTCCAGGGTCGAACTTTGATGCCCTCTGAAACTAAACTTGCACATACACCAGCTAGTTGAGGAGGCTTTAGATCCACCAGGGCTTTGTTCCGAAGCACCATTGCAAGCCAGAGCTCGTTTTCTCCTCGGATTGCAGCAGCTGTTTCTCCCAGAGGAAATATCAAGTGTGTGTTAATGTCCAATGCTCTGCTTTCGTGAATCACATTGCTTATGCGCATGAAATCTTTCCAACCAGAGGGTTCGATCTGATCTAAACGGTTTATGAGGCGTCTCGATCTCGCCTTGAGTCGCTTCATCTTCTCAACCGTCAGCTTAGCGTTCTCTAGAATTTTCTTATATTCTCTGAACCCTGCTGACCGAGATATCTTCTTCTTCAAACGTGACACTTTGCTCCTTTGTTCCTTGTATTGTTCCGCAGCGTTATCATACTCTTCGGACATATGTAACACCTCGTCTTCTTTGGCAAGGCTGCTTAAGACAGGTACATTCAAACTCCAGGACCATGTCTCTAGAGATCCTTCCATTCTCCACAGACTTCCAAGTTCGGATTCAGCTAGTTTATCCCACTGCATATCAGCTTTATCCAGGAGAGCCTTCATGAGTTCTCGAGGCAAAGCATCTCCTAGCGCTAGAGCAATGTTAGGGAAACCAGTTCTGTAGACAGTTCTTATCCATTTCTCAGTAAAGAGATACCATGAGTTATCAGAGCCAAGGGCCACATAGTAAGATGGTTCAACAATAGGCTTTCCAGGTTCATCAGCCACCAGCTCATCCTCGATTACGTTCAAGGTAAAAGACTCATCCAAAGACATCTTCTTCTGAAGTTTTGAACCTTGAAATGAATCGATATGTCCTAAGTAAACAGCAGGGACTGACTGCTGCATCCCTTCAGAATCTTTGAACTCCAAACAAATAAATGGTAAGTTTCCATCTTCCATCCCTTTTAAAAGCGGTTTCAGAGCTGAGAACCTTTCGAGTTCCATCCTTCTCCGTAGTTCAGCACGCTTGCTTTTCTCTTCCCGCAGCTCTTCCTGAAGTACAGTGATCTCCTTGTATTCCCTCGCTGAAAGAAGTTTCCTACTCTTCTTATCTATTGCTTCGTCGCTTATTTCTGATGTCAGAATCTCAATCTTCTTGTCGATTTCAGCAAGCTCCTCCTTTGCAGCAACCGTCACATTGCTGCTCACATAGTTTCCAAAACTCTTCTCAACTAATTTCTTGGCTTCTTCCAGACTTCTCCCTGCTTGTATGACTTTCCCGTCCTCAGTTCCACTTGATTTACGAGTAACTTTTGAGCCAGCTACAAGATTCAGCACCATGCCATATGAAGCAGTAAATTGTGATACGAGAGGTTTTACTCCAGCAAAGACAAGTTTGCAGCACTCTTCAGCGCCTTCAAAAGCAGTCTGAACCAGCACAGTGTAGCCCTTTTCATCAATACCTCTGCGCCCAGCACGCCCAGCCATCTGGAACAATTCGTTCGGACCCAACTGTATTCGTTCATTACCAGCTTTTTTAGTCAGAGACGAAATAACAGCCGTTCTAGCCGGCATGTTTATTCCAGCAGCAAGTGTCTCAGTAGCGAAAACAACCTTAACAAGTCCTCGCTGAAACAATTCCTCAATGAAAGATTTCCAAAGAGGTAGACATCCTGCATGATGAGCAGCAATTCCCCTTAGCAGTCCTTTCTCTGCACTCTCTCTCACTGCATCAGGATAAAGAATGCGAAACTTCCTCAAGGCTAGCTCAACCTCACCCTTCTCGCAATCATCTAAAAGCTGAAAATTTTCAACATACTGTACAGCTGCATCACATCCTCTACGGTTAAAAATGAACCATATGGCTGGTAACATATCTTTCCCCTGGAGATGCCATAATGTGTCGCTAATTTGAGGTACCTAGAAGTCACGACTCAGCTCAGTTATTAACTTATCATGAGAAGTTAAAAATCATATTCGAATACATAAGGAAACAACAAATGCGTAGTTTACAAGGAAACATAATGTAAGACCTGCGATCGGCGAATCTTGTTTATCTCATTCTTTGAAAGAGGATAATCAGTAATGTTCACAAGACTGTTGTAGCTTGTATCACCTCCTCGTTTTCTTGACCTCCTTTTCCTATACGCGTCATCATCATCACGGAATCTTGCTTCTGAGGCAGACAGTTGCAGATAATTGAGAGACAGCTTCCTGCCCCAATCAATAAAGCCTCTTTCAATTATTATCAGAGATAAATATTCACGTTCACGTTCACTACATGTTGATGATAAAACATAGAACTGAACTAATTACCTATTCACGTTCGTCCCTTTCTCATCAAGCAGAGGTAATAAAGAATGTTTTGTTGAGAAGAACCAAGTTAATGGAACTGGGCGTCTTGTCGATGTTACCAACTCAGTTTTACCATGTATCTGAGGACAAAACACAGCAGCAGCTAGCATATCTTAGATAACCAATGGCTAAAGAATCTAAGGATCGTTGTTGTTGTAATAGTAGCAGTTCACGAAAAATTGAGGTACGTCATCAGCAAAACAATATTTATGTTGCTTAACAATAGAAGATAAATGAGAAAAATGAACATGACACTAGGTACATTGTTATAACTCCTTAAGCTACGAACATGCTAATGGAAAGCTGTAATACATTCCCTAAAATGTCGACAAACTCACCTCACCAATCCAACCAGCTAATTCATCTGGGTTTGCAACTGTAGCTGATAGGCATATAAGTTGAACCTCTTTTGGGCAATAAATGACCTAATCGTATTACAAAAACATAAATAGACTGAGACACTCAACAGATAAAGCCTTTGAAGGAAACAAGAGAAACAATGGAAGAAGAAACTCACTATCTCTTCCCACACAGTTCCCCTAGATATGTCACTTAAATAATGAACCTCATCCAAAACAATAGCATCAACATGAAAAAGTCCAGTTCCTGAAGAAGCCATTCCAACACTAAAGATTTCGAACCAAAAAATAGAGGTTGTTAAAGAAGCTCCTGAACAAGGCAGATAAATACACAGAGAGAGCTACAGTTGAAAATACCTTTGATACAACATGTTACGGAGAATCTCTGTAGTCATAATCACAATCTGAGCATCTTTGTTAATAGCAGAGTCACCAGTGAGTAGACCAACGTTATCGTCGCCAAACGTCTCCCTAAACTCACGAAACTTCTGATTAGAGAGTGCTTTAAGCGGTGTAGTGTAAAACAACCGGCGACCTCTAGCCACAGTAGCAACAGCTGCTGCTTCAGCAATCAAAGTCTTCCCACTACTCGTTGGAGCAGAAACCACTACAGAAGAACCTCTCAGAAAAGCTTCAATAGCCAATCTCTGCCCCAAAAAAATTCAACTTTCAGATTTCAAAAAACTCAAATTTCAAAGAGTGCTGTTAAAAAATGAAAACTTTATAAGATTAAGCAAAACCTGAAACTTGTCGATTCGAAAATCGTAGATGGAAACGAGTTCATCAATATCAATCATCTCAACTCCAAAATCTCGAACAAGACTACGAAGCTTCTCAACTCTCTGCCACCTATACTCCACTCGTTGCCGAGCTGATTCCGTCGGCAAATCAACCGGAAACTCGGCTTCATCATCGTCGGTATTACGAATTTCATCGGTAATATTGTCATACTCGTCTGCAGCTTCGTCATCTTCGTCTTCATCATCCTCTTCCTCTTCTTCTTCTTCTTCCTCGTCCTCTTCTTCCTCGTACTCCTCAGAGAGCTGAGACTGCGACGGTGTCAGAGAATTCAATGATTTGAAGGGAAGTGGTCTAGAACGTGTTGGATTGAAGATTAGGGATTTGCTGAAGCAGAAGTTAGGGGAATGAGAGAGAGAAGGAAAATGGAAGAATTTGAAGGAAGAAGCTGTGAGGGAGACGACGGGAAGAGTGTTCATGTTTAGCGCATTTGAGATATTTTTTTTTTAAGCCCTTTCGGATATTACACCAATAACTTATTATTATTATTTATTTATTTGTTTGTCAACAATAACTTATTATTTTTTCGAGCTTTTATATTTTCATAATTATTTCACGGCTATACGCCTATACTCGAACAAATAGATTGTCGTGTCTATACTCGAACAGAATTTAATTGTATAGTTAAACTTTAATTTTAAAAAAAAATGGAACTTATATGAGAGACATGTGTGTTAGGGGTTCTTCTTTAAGAACTTCTCTCTTTCTCTCTCACCCATTTTTTATTATTTTATTAAAGGTTTAGATATAAAAACTCTTGATTTTTAGTCAAAACATTACCATTTTTTTAGATTTTTAGTTTGAGTGTTGATTAATCGGTCTAAACAACATATTTATATACTTTTAGTCAATTTTTGAATTAGAAAACATTACTAGAAATGGAAAAAAAAACTAAAAGTATACTTAACATTATTTAGATTTTTCATATTAATACCCGAAACAAATTATCAATTAGTTTTCGAATAATTGACTAGATGCTAAATTTTTTAAAGTCCGATTAGCATTTATGAAATTTTTAAAAATTGTTTGATACAATAAAAGCCGGACTTTTTATAAGCTAATGTACTTTATGAAGAGATTTAGACAAAGATTATTCTTGCTCAAATGAGCTTAACAAGATAGAAATTAAATTAAGAAATAAAATAGCTCACTGGAGCTTTATTAGATTCAAATAAAACTAAAGAAACTAAACTTATATCAACAACACTAAGCTCAAATTAATTCTTGAAATGATATCATAAAAGGGTTGAAGAAGAGTTGCATAAAGTGGCAAATGTGATAAAACCTTAAGCATTGGGCTAATATTAGACTTGTCAATATTGGTTTGGGTTTGGTTGTGAGTGATACTTCCATAGTTCAAAAATAATAATCAAAAAAGCTATTAGCTTTTGACAAACAAGAATTGAGTTCACTAGTTATGTACTTTTCAGTTTAAATCCGGTAGATACTCACTAATCCCAAAATATATA
>VBRH01000241.1:1926-14136 GCA_014578085.1 Cardamine resedifolia | reverse complement strand
TTCGAAACAATTCTTCGTAACATTAAAAAAAAAAAAAAGTTCGAAACAATTTTAAAAAGAATCATCTATACATTAAAAAGAAAGAAAAAGAAAATTACGAAATTAAGATCCTTGCATTTGACGTTTGAGAGGTTTTGAATATTGATGAGGCGAGAAGAAGATCAAGAGGCGTTAAAACTAGAAAACGGCCTTTTGGGATAACGAAAAAACATTGACATCTCTTTAGAGTATTATTTAGCTTTTCTCCCAAATCTCTCAAAAGTCAAAAACATTCGTTTCTTTTTCTCTGTTCTGTTGGAAAACTCAAATCGACGGCGGAGATGGCACTCTCACGACTCTCATCTCGACCCATCAATCTCCTACAACCACTCACCACCGTTTTTCCCACCGCTCTTCGTCGCCAAATCTCCACAGACACCACACCATTAACAGTCGAAACCTCAGTCCCATTCACTTCCCATCTCTGTGAACCACCATCACGCGCCGTCGAAACCTCATCAAAAGAGCTGCTCTCATTCTTCCACGACATGGCATTAATGCGACGAATGGAAATCGCAGCTGACTCACTCTACAAAGCCAAACTCATCCGTGGATTCTGTCATCTTTACGACGGTCAAGAAGCAGTAGCGATTGGTATGGAGGCAGCGATAAACAAAAAAGACGCCATTATTACAAGTTATAGAGATCACTGCACGTTTCTTGGTCGTGGTGGAGGACTTTACGAAGCGTTCTCAGAACTTATGGGAAGAAAGACAGGTTGTTCTAATGGTAAAGGAGGATCTATGCATTTTTATAAGAAAGATTCTTCGTTTTATGGTGGTCATGGGATTGTTGGAGCTCAAGTTCCGTTGGGATGTGGTTTAGCTTTTGCTCAGAAGTATTGTAAAGATGAAGCTGTTACTTTTACTTTGTATGGTGATGGTGCTGCGAATCAAGGACAGTTGTTTGAGGCTTTGAATATTGCTGCGCTTTGGGATTTGCCTGCGGTTTTGGTTTGTGAGAATAATCATTGTGAGTGTTGTTTTTTTTTTTTAACTTTGTTTTCTTTGTGAAGAGCTTTCGTGAATGAATGCTGACGCTGTGTTGGTAATGGAGTAGGTTTGGTTGATTGAATTGATTTTAAATGCAGATGGGATGGGAACGGCTGAGTGGAGATCGGCGAAGTCTCCAGCTTATTTCAAGCGTGGAGACTATGTTCCTGGCTTAAGGGTGAGATCTTTGAATGATCCAATGTAGCTATGCCTCTATTGATTGTTGTGCAAATGGAGTTTAGGATTTTTGTTCAAAGTCTCTATCTTTGTAGTTTTGACTTATAGAATCGTATGCTTTGTTTTCTTGTCTGGTTTGGGGGAGTGTGGTATTGAGGTAAGTTTAGCTAAGTTGTGATCATCTTCTGTTTCGTGTACTAGGTGGACGGTATGGATGCTCTGGCTGTGAAGCAAGCTTGCAAGTTTGCGAAAGAACACGCACTCAAGAATGGACCTATTGTAAGTATGCACTATCACTAGCAGCATTAGTTTCTTGTGCTTAGTTGGGATTTAGGATTGAGTGAGGTTATGTTTGAATTATTTAATTGGTGGGAGAAAACTGTTTATGTAGTAACTTTGTTTAACCCCTAGAGTTACAGCATATTGGCCATCTTTTTTTTTTCTCTTTGGTGGGAGTAATATTTTGATTAGGTGAACAAGTTCTGATATTAATTGTTGACTATGTTTCATGAAAAAAAGAAGACAGTCTTATGATCAATAAGCTACAGAATAACCTCTCTAGAATGTAGCTGCTTTTGAAGTTCTATTTGTAATGCTTAGTTTCCAACTATCACTTATCCATCTGGGAGATAGGAGAGAGGCATTTTGGTCCTGCAATTTTTGAAAATGTCTCGTTAGTTACAGTAATGTTAGAATCTTATTAACATGTCTCAATCTAAGTAAGGGGAATGACTATTCATAACTTGGCCTTTGTTTGAGCAGATCCTTGAGATGGACACTTATAGGTACCATGGTCACTCTATGTCTGACCCAGGAAGCACTTACCGAACACGTGATGAGATCTCAGGCGTGAGGCAGGTTAGTTAAAATATCTTCTTTTCTAGTAATTCTTGCTCAATCATTAGAATTTCAACTTTTTTTTATCTGTATATTTGTATCTTGACCTCCTTTAGGTGAGAGATCCAATTGATAGAATAAGAAAATTGATCATATCTCATGACATAGCTACTGAGAAAGAGCTTAAGGTAATCACTCAGACATAATAAAATCCTCTCAGTTTCTGAGTAGAAAAATCAAAGACTACTATTATTAGTCCTTATCTAGGAATAAGTAAAAGAACAATCGACTCTTTATGTCTTCCCTTTAGGACATGGAGAAAGAAGTAAGGAAAGAAGTAGATGCAGCGGTAGCTCAAGCCAAGGTAAGAACCAGAGCTTTTACTATCTTCAACTTCTTGTGTATCAATTACCAATACCAAACATGTGTTAAAAACTTATTCTTTCATTATTTATGTGTTTCAGGAGAGCCCTATACCGGATTCATCGGAGCTTTTCACAAATATATACGTTAACGGTTCTGGATCTGAGGTAGAAACTTCCACTCCTTCATATCCTTTGGACAACCCCTTTCGCATTATCTAAAAGCTTTGGTTCTGATATATGTATTTTCTCTTTGCAAATTGGCAGTCTTTTGGAGCAGACAGAAAGGAACTGAGAGCAACACTTGCTTAAAATTTTAGTTGCGGATATTCCCCATCACATATCTCGTCTCTTAGATTCATCCTAACCGCGCAACTCCGGCAGGAGATCCCGGTTCAATAAATCCCAAGACTGTGCAACTACATTTTGGTTATCTCAACTCAATTCATCAAGTGTAAAGCCTTTTGTTTCAGTTTCTCTATTCTTTTGTTATCGAAACGCAGCAAGTGGTAAATTGGGTCAAAGACTCAAAAACATTGATTCTTTTAATCAAAAGAACAATTATGTTGTTTTCTAATAACCCATTTCACTAAACTCCCACAGACAATAAACGGATAATGAGTTCGTTTTTGGTCCCCTAAAATTGAGGATGTCTTTTATCTTGGTAAAATTCGGAATTTGTAACAAAATGATGCATTTGGATTGTATCAAAACAAGACAAAGAGCTCTACTTAAGATTTATGAGTACTAACTTTAAGTGGTTTAGCAGTGGAAGTCTCTAATGATTAAAACAGTTAATAATAATAGAAAAGGAAGAGAGAGTGAGAAGAAGTTCAAATGAGAAACCCATGAAAACATCTTACATCACTTGGTTTAATTTTTGTTAAAATTAAAATTTAATTATATAAACAGTTTATATTTTTAAAAATTTAATATAATCATATCCACCATCACCTGACTTCCAGATAAACCTAATACCAACTAACTCTACAAATTTAACCATCATGTGACTAACAATTTTTTTATCCCAAACTTATTTAAGTTTCGCGTATTTTTTATATTTGTCTCCAAAAATAAAACTTCAAATTTAGCTTTAAAAGATTAGTTAAATTCTTAAATGTTTTATGAATAACTATAAAACATAAAAAAAAATCACAAGCAATATTTATTAATAAAACATATACAAATTATAAGTATAATGCTAAATTACTAAAAGTATATTAAAGTAATTTAATGTTTGAAAACTAAATTTATGAGAATGAAACAAAATTTGTAAGAATATATTGAATATATTTGAGAAATAAAGTTTTTAGGGACTAAAATGATTTAAAAAAAAATAGTATGATTAATTATGAAATAAATATGTTTAGTTTTTTAGTTTTTTAGGCACAGATTCCTAATATAATGATGGGGCGGCCAGTTCCTTCTTCAAAATCTTGGTCCGGTCCCTGTAAGGGTAAAGCCTGAACAACTGCAACTAGTTTGCATCCTCCCATGTCACTTCCATTAAGTTTCAGTGCCATATGTGTTGGTGCAAATTCAATAAGTTAGTCAGTTAGTTGTTTGATTTAGTCAATTGGTTTTTGTGTAATTGGTCAATAAGAGACCGAGTCTCTCGGACAAGTTGTTAGAGCTTGTTGCTCTGTTTTTCTGCAATCATTTTAGGATCGTGTTACAATGTAAGCTCATGTATAATAGCAAATATCATTATCAATAAGAGGTACACTTTCAGAGTACAAAACAACGAGTCTTAATCATTTCATAGTGGTATTAGAGCTCGTGTTTTGTTCCTTAAAACAGAAAAAAAAAAGGAAACAAAAGCCTCAGTTTCTAAACTCTGAAAATGGGAGATGACAAAGTTAAGCTTCCCAAATTTGATGGACATTGAGATCATTGGAGTGAAGTTATGGAGAACTTCTTCCGAGCAAAGGGGCTATAGAGAATTGTGGAAAGTGGATTCGAGGAGCCTGTCAACACGACAGTTCTCACAGAACAACAAATGGAGCTAATCGAAGATGCCAAAACAAATGATCACAAGGTAAAACACTATCTCTATCAATCCATAGATAGAGTTACGTTTGAACAAATCTTGGATAGGAGAACATCCAAGATCATTTGGGATTCGATGAAGAGCAAATTTGGAGGCAATGCTCGAGTAAAGAGGTCATTGTTGCAGAAACTAAGGAGAGATTTCAAAGTATTGGAGATGAAGGAGTCAGAGACAATAAAGGAATACTTCACCCGCGTGTTGGTAATCGTGAATCAAATGAGAAGCAACGGAGAGACCATGACATATACCAAGGTAGTAGAAAAGATCCTGAGAACTCTAAGTGAAAGATTCATGTACGTGGTGGTCTCAATAGAAGAATCAAAGGATACTGAGACCATGACACTAGATGAGCAGCAGAGTTCTCTAACGGTAATGAGCAGAAATTCAGAAGTCTGAGAAAGAAGATGATCACGTGCTAAACGTGTCATATGGAAGAGGAATGGGATCCAGAGGAAGAGGGTTAAATGGAAGAGGAAGAAGACGTGGAAGAGGAAGAAGCTTCATTGACAAAAGCACAGTAGAGTGCTATAAATGTCACCGTCTAGGACATTTCAAGAATGAATGTCCAAAATGGGAAGAAGAAGCTAACTATGTTAATCTTGATGAAAGTGAAGATATGCTCTTGATGGCCTACATCGAAGAAGAGAAAGAAGAAACTGAAACAAATTTAGATGAGGTTGCAGAACTAATGCTAATGGCATACATCGGAGATCAAACGAACGTGAGAAGCAGAGTCTGGTTTTCGGATTCAGGTTGTTTCAATCACATGAGCGGAGACAGAAACATGTTTTCAATACTGGACACAGATTTCAAGCACTCGGTGAAGTTGAGAAATAACAAAAAAATGGAGGTTGTGGCAAAGGAAATGTAACGCTCATGCTGAATGAAGACACATATATAATAAGCGATGTCTATTATGTACCAGAACTCAAAAATAATCTCTTAAGTCTTGGTCAACTCCAGGAGAAGAAGCTAACCATCATCATACAAAGAGGATCCTGCAAACTATTTCATGAAGATAAAGGGTTAGTAGCAGAAAGCAAGATGAGTCTAAATCGGATGTTTCTGCTGATTGACCAAACAAGCGATGAAGATCGATCAAAGCATCAATCCATGCTTGTAAAGGAAGAAATGCCAAATTTATGTCATGAAAGATATGGTCATCTTCATCATCGTGGAATGAAGACTCTGCAGAGCAAAGGAATGGTGCGAGGACTTCCAATTTTTAACGCTTTGCCTGCTCAGACTGTTTAGTAGGGAAACAACCAAGAAATGCCATTCCAAAGAAAAGTACATGGAGAACCAAAGAGGTTCTAGAACTCCTGCACTCTGACATCTGTGGTCCGATCAGCCCTACCTCCACCAGTGGTTTGAGGTACATCCTATGTTTTATAGATGATTACAGTAGAAAGGCATGGGTTTATCTTCTCAAAGAAAAATCGGAAGCTTTCACTCATTTCAAATTATTCAGAAAGAAGGTAGAAGTCGAGACAGGAAAGAAAATAAAATGTTTAAGGACCGACAGAGGAGGCGAGTTCATTTCAAATGAATTCATGGACTACTGCAAGGAGAATGGGATTAGGAGAATGGGATTAGGAGACAGCTAACCACGGCATACACGCCTCAGCATAATGGGATAACAGAGAGGAAGAATCGTACAATGATGAACATGATGAGATCAATGCTATCAACAAGCAAAGTTCCAAGAATATTCTGGCCAGAAGCGGTGAAGTGGACATTTTACATCCTCAACAGATGCCCAACACATGCAGTAAAGGGCATCACTCCACAAGAAGCATGAAATGGAGTAAAACCAAACGTTGAACACTTGCGAGTGTGGGGTTGCTTAGCTCATGTGCACATTGGAGAAGAAAAGAGAAGGAAACTAGATGCCAAAAGCACTCCCTGCATTCTGCTTGGTTTCTCTGAGGAATCAAAAGGATATCGCCTCTATGACCCGAAAAGCAAGAAGGTGGTGATCAATAAAAATGTTGTGTTTGAAAAATCAAAGAGGTGGAATTGGGAGGAAGATCATAATCATTTCATTCCAAACTCAGTTTTGACTTGGAGTGATGATGATTCAGTATGGGAAGAAAGCGAAGATGAAGTCAGTGATACAGAAGAAGCAGAACAACCGATGCCAAATGCAGGAGGGCTAGAAGAAACAAATGATGACATTGCAGAAGAAGCGGTTGGTGAAGAAACTCAAAATGAGCAAACACCAATAGTGAGAAACAGATGCAGCACCAGAGCTCCATTGTACCTAAATGACTACGTTACAGGAGATGAGAGTGAAGCAGAAGAAGATGTGGTCAACATGGTGGAAGTAAACACCCACGACCCCATCACTTTCGAAGAAGCAGAAAAGAGTATGAAATGGAGAGAGGCTATGAATGAAGAAATGAGATCAATTATGAGAAACGAAACTTGGAAGCTTGCAGAACTTCCTAGAGGAGCAAAATGCATCGGAGTTAAGTGGATTTACAAGAATAAGCTTAATGAACATGGAGAAATCAACAAGCACAAGGCTTGGTTAGTGGCAAAAGGATATTCTCAAAAATATGGAATTGATTATACAGAGGTGTATGCTCCGGTTGCTCGCATGGACACCATACAAACTATCCTCAACACTGCAGCTCAAAAAGCTTGGAACATCTATCAGCTTGATGTAAAATCCGCTTTTCTCCATGGAATCCTCGAAGAAGATGTCTATGTTCAACAACCTCAAGGATATGTGGTCAAAGGAGAATAAGGAAAGGTATGCAAGCTTCACAAAGCTTTGTACGGTTTAAAAGAAGCCCCAAGGGCATGGTTCTCACGGATTGAAGATTATTTCATCAAAGAGGGTTTTGTGAAGTCTCAGAATGAAGAGACTTTATTTCTAAAGGCAAACGAAGAAGGTAACACTCTCTTTGTGAGCATATATGTGGATGATCTTATTTACACAGGAGATTGTGAGCAGATGATGAAAAAACTTCAAAGCCTCAATGCAAAGGGAATTCGATATGAGTGACCTAGGCAAAATGAGATACTTCTTGGGGATCGAAGTGTTGCAAACAAACCAAGGAATTCATATTGCACAGTCCAAGTATGCTGCAGAAGTCTTAAGGAGGTTTGATATGGAGGAATGTAATACAGTATGCAATCCTCTAGTTCCCAGAAGCAAACTAAACATTGATGAAGAAGGAGAGAGAGTTGATGAAACATTGTACAAACAAATTGTTGGGAGCTTAATGTACATCACCACAACAAGACCTGACCTGCAATTCGCTGTAAGTCTCCTGAGCAGATACATGTCTCGACCCACGAAACTACATTTGCAGGCTGCTAAACGAGTATTGAGGTACTTGCGAGGCACATTGGACCTCGGCATCTGGTACAAGAGAGGAGCATCATGGGAATTACTCGTTTATACTGATAGCGATTTTTACGGAGACATAGACAGCAAGAAGAGCACATCAGGCTACATTTTTCTGATGAACGGAGGAGCAGTGGCTTGGTCATCAAAGAAGCAGCCGATAGTCACTC
The DNA here is from genome assembly GCA_014578085.1 of Cardamine resedifolia. Classification (NCBI taxonomy): domain Eukaryota; kingdom Viridiplantae; phylum Streptophyta; class Magnoliopsida; order Brassicales; family Brassicaceae; genus Cardamine; species Cardamine resedifolia. Next base: position 6,151 of record VBRH01000241.1, on the reverse strand, counting down.
TGTCGACTACTGAAGCTGAATACGTTGTTGCTTCTGTGTGTGCGTGTCAAGCCATATGGTTCAAGAGGATTTTAGAGGAATTGAACTATGATGCAGGTGAAAGTACAGTGATTCGTTGCGACAACACTTCCACCATCAAACTGTCCAAGAATCCGGTGTTTCATGGGAGATGCAAACACATTGGTGTACGTTTTCACTTCCTACGTGATCTGGTCAATGATGGTGTAATACGTTTGGAGCATTGTGATATGCAGGAAAAGTGGAAGACATCTTTACGAAGCCATTGAAGCGGGAAGTTTTCGAAAATCTCAGAAGCAAACTCGGAATTTGCTCAGCTGCAAGTAAATTAAGCTTTGTGGACAAAGCTTAGTTTAAGGAGGGTTTGTTGGTGCAAATTCAATAAGTTAGTCAGTTAGTTGTTTGATTTAGTCAATTGGTTTTTGTGTAATTGGTGAATAAGATACCGAGTCTCTCGAACAAGTTGTTAGAGCTTGTTGCTCTGTTTTTCTGCAATCATTTTAGAATCGTGTTGCAATGTAAGCTCCTATATAAGAGCAGATATCATTATCAATAAGAGGTACACTTTCAGAGTATAAAACAACGAGTCTTAATCATTTCAATATGTGCTGCCCAAGTTCCCCGAATGAAAACAAGAGCTTCACTGTTGAGAGCACCAGTTTCATGGTTTCTGGTAATGGTAACATCCAGAATGTTACCACATGGAAAAAATGATGATACAAAGCGGTCTTGATAATATCCTCGCGAAGCGAATTGTCATATCCAGAAACAGCAATCCTAGTGCTACTGAAATATTTTGATTGTTACAGGAGATGATAAGATCTTATATCAACACAAAGAACACATCGTTACAGTTACAAACCTCCCAAAAAAAAAAAAAATCAATTTACCGGATTTTTAATCGATCTATAGGATTTTTTTGCACAATAACGCGTAGAGTCCGTCCTCCCATGTCACTTCCATGAAGTTCCGACGCCTTCTCTACTGCATCTTCACTCAAAACAGGCAGGTCGGGGTCGGGGTTTTTTTCTTTTGAATTTTAATCATTGGTCGAAGCCATCGATGGCCTTACCGCTTCGCCGTCGGTTGTTTACCGGAGTTGTATCAAGATCAGTCGGATACTACTGATGATAAGAGTTTCAGTTGCGGATGGATCCATGGAGTTAATGGTTGTGCCTAAGAAGAAAGGTAATGTGATTCCAGTTCTCTTAACTGCTTTTCCGATTTCCATTTGCAACAGAGACTTTATGGTTCAAAGTATTGTGGCATAATAAATAGGTATTAGAGCACCCACATTGCACAATTATGTGGGTGTCTTCCGCATATTTTATAATAAAACTTAAAATAACACAGAATGAATAATCAAGACCCGTGTCTTTGTGAAGGCATTTTTGTTCGGTTACGACACATTACGTGTCAGCATCCTATTTGTCTGAGTATTTTCTAAACATCAAAAAAAAAAAAATTTCTTTGCTTACAGAAATCATCGCCATTTTTATTTGACTTTGACTCTTCAAATCCAATTGATTCTTTTTTCTATTGTTTGTTTGTTTTTTATGCGGGACATGATTCGAACCTGTAATTTTTGCATCGATTTTGATCAATCGATTTTTCTCTGTTCGGATCCAAGCTTCGATTTCACATCTGATGAATTGATTTTGAGCAATCGATCTCTCTCTGTTCGCCTTTGGAGATGAATCGATTTTGAGTACTCGGCTTGGGAGATGACAAATAATCACACCTCATCTCAATCCGCCGTCTCTCCTCCTACCTCCACGCTACAGCGTAAATCTCCATCTCTATGCTTCAGTTTCGCTTAATTTCACAATTGCTCCTAGGTTTGTTTGATGTGTTTCGAAATTGAATTAATTGGAAAACTTTTTTCGGCAGAGTTGAAGGANACTTAAAAATATATTTTGTATAGTTAAAATAATAATAAATATTACTGAAAACATTCTTTGAAAAAAAGAAAAAAAAACTTTTGCAATAAAAACGGTTTATTTAAAATATAATTTGTAAAAAAACCTTAAAATTAAGTTTTTTCTTATAGTATAAGAATACATTGTAATTATGTTAAACCCAAAGTGTAAGAAATATTAAAGTGATAATGTAGTGAAGTCCATAAGTACATATAAATGATTGATCATGAAAAAAATGATCTTAATTTAAATTTTATAGTGACTGGGGTAAGCTTAGAGCTTGGATATAATATCCTTGGCTCGGATATCCATTTCAAATCCATGCAGCTATATATCATTAATGATTACGAGTGAGTAGAGTGGTTCAATTTCAAACACTTGAGATTAATTCGTTACAAGAAAATGATTTTAAAGTCTAATCACTTAGACCATTTTTAAATAAAGAAAGAAAAATATTCATTTCACTCTTCTTCAAACATACTCCCATTTCCACACCACCTAGCTCATCCCTTCTCTCCGACATAGAGAATGCTTCGTTACGGTCAATAGACACAACCTCGGTCTTAACGGGTCTGCCCCACCCAAAATCTGATCCGTACAGATCAAACTGGGGCGACCATGCAACTGACCCGATCTGTGCATCTTGTTTCATTTTCTTCGATCCTTCCACAAAGTCCTCACCGATTGACTTTATCCCTCGTAAACTCAAACTTTTAACCGAATCACTTAGGATCTCGACAGCTTTGACAAAACCATCTTCTTCCAAAAACGTCTTCGCTTCATATTCGAAAAAACTTATTAGAAACACACAGTTCCCAAAGTATCTCTCTGGAACTTGCGTGTCTAACCGATGCCTAAAGTCAGCTGCATATACAAAATGTACTGGTCTGCTCGTGTTGCCTCCACGCGCTTTCACCACGCATGTCCATGCATGAGCGTGCGAAATGACAAACGTTGACAAGTGAAGCTCGAGTGGAGAGCGAGCTGATTCATTCTTGACTCGCTCCCGCAACTTCTCTATGTTCTTTGGAGTTAACTCAACCGTGGCGCGAATAACGTCTGAGCTGATCTCTTTGATGGGAGGAAACTTTAAGCTTCTCGAGTCGTCAGGTTCCAACAGCTTTGTCTCAAGTTTGGACGGAACGTTGATGACCGTACGATCAAAACATGGAGTTAGATCCTCCCGTAGGAGAGGAAACTCATCTATGGGTTTATTATGTTCTTGTAAACTGCAAATATGAGCCCAAGATTTTATAAACATTGTTAACGTTTTACCGTCTAGGACAGCATGGTGAGATGTGATGCCGATAGATAAGCCTTGGTTTGGAAATAACGTGATTTGCAAAGAAAGCAAGGACGCTAAGTCATCGGGGGACGATAAATCAGGTACCAATGGATGTAAATCGTTCGCCGGACGAAGTCCATTGCCCGATACAAAGAAGAAGTCTGAGTCGGTCTCTGCGATGGTAAGTGATACCGTGTCATGCTTGGAGACAACAATGCATGGCTTTGGATCTTATGGGTCCCATGAGAGGTGGCCGGCGAGTGGGAGGTAGTGGCGAAGAACAATGGAGAGAGAGGTCTCAAGTTTTGGGAGGATTAGAGAGTGGAATGAGTCCCGTGATGATGATGATGATTTGGTGAGTTTGTAGAAAATGAGTTGTTGAGTAGGAAGGGATTTCATAAAGTGTAAGTCGAATAAGGTTAGAGGGAGACTGGAGAAGTTGACTAAGTCATTGGACAAATTTGTTGCTGGGGGGACATGAATGGTCTTGATCACGTTAACTAGTGTCATTGGTAGCAAACTACACTCTCTTTTCAGTGATCAAGACTGGTTGTTGTAGTACGAAAAACAAGGTTGAGATGATTGGTTTTTAAATTAGAATCTTGTAGCACAAAAAAATAAAATAAAAATATTGAAATCTAGTAGCGAAGATGATAAGGTTGAGAGGATTGGTTAAACTGAAATCTAGTAGCGAAGATGATAAGGTTGAGATTGTTGGCTTTAAGAGCACCCACATTGCACAATTATGTGGGTATCTTCCGCATATTTTATAGCATCCTATTTGTCTGAGTATTTTCTAAACATGTAAAAAAAAAAATTTCTTTGCTTAAACACAGAAATCATCGCCATCGGTATCTCTCTATTTTTGCATCGATTTTGATCAATCGATTTCTCTCTGTTCGGATCCAAGCTTCGATTTCGCATCTGATGAATCGATTTTGAGCAATCAATCTCTCTCTGTTCGCCTTTGGAGATGAATCGATTTTGAGTACTCGGCTTGGGA
>VBRH01000240.1:47611-64086 GCA_014578085.1 Cardamine resedifolia | reverse complement strand
AAAGAGATTTATAATGCGTAGTTATGTTAATTTAAATGTTAAAAAAAAAAAAAAAACAGGCAAAACCCAAATTTTATTTTAACCATTATCTCTAAATTATAGTTATAGCACGTCTCATATCGAAAAAAATAGTGGTATAATCCGAATACTACTTCTAAGCTGTGACCCCTTCACTTCTTCTTTTAGACATCCAAGTAGAACACGACACTATTGGTAAAAACGAAAAATGGTCAAAGGTCAACGAAGTTTCGTTTACTGTTTAGATATCATCTTTGATGTTTTGCTATTTTGAGTTAACTTTGTTTTATTTTGAGTCAACTTTTTAAGGAACAAAAAATACAATTTAATACTCCATCTGTTTTATTTTATTTATAATTTAATATTTTTACACATTAATTAAGAAAATATAATTTTATTTATTTTATTTTTTATTAATATACCATATATTTTTTTTTCATTGATCAATACATTAAATAATATAGATAATACTAAAAATTTTGTCAAAAATTAATGCATTAAAAACATAAAATAATACTTATAATAAAATAAATATAAAAATATAAAACTACACTTAGAGTGAAACAGAGAGAGTATTTTTTTGTGTGTGTGTGAAGTTGTTTTTAGTGTACCCAATCAAATATATCTTGAATGATTTTAATCAATACAAGAAAAAACAAAATGAAGGTAATATATGAAGCACAATAAGTTTAAGATAAATCAATCTATTCAGAGAAAAGGAGGAGAGAACATGTTAAAACAACTCTGAGAATTACAAGAATCAGTCATATTATTGATGATACTATACCATCATCAAGCTTGAACACCTTCACGTCTTCTCCATCTTTATGATCAGTGAAGTGGACGGAATTTGTCAAACATCCATAGTACTCGGAGGCCACGACTGTAAAACAACTGTCCACAGCTATAACCCAAGCAGTCCGTCATGAGTTTGAGCTTGTCCGTCATGAGTTTGAGCTTGTTACTGCATCTCGTTAACCAGATTGGATATACGAATTGAAGAAAAAATGGAAAAATAAAATTTTTATCCCATGTTATATTAGACATGATATTTGGGAAGACCTCGTGACATTTTGGGAGTAGGAGTGGAGTAAGAAGCGGAGAAAAATATACTCTGCTAATCGTAATAGCCTCCGAGATGGATACGGTCCCGCCAAACACACTTCTGGGTCAATGTCGTACGTCCGTAGACGTAATAAAATGGTAATTTGAATCTAATTAATTGTTTAAAGAACACCTTACACATATAAAATGAATTTTAAAACATAATTTTTTTTTTCACCAAGCGTGATCCCGTTACCGGAGAATTTCCTGATATGGTCACATTAATGGAAGCAACTAATACACGGGCTAATGGAACTTTTGTCGACTTGAAAGCGGAGACGATTATAAAAAAATATAGAGAACGTGAAAAAGAAATGTTGAATCAAATGACACAAGAATCGGAGAATCCGAGAGAGGTTTCACTCACACAAATTCAGAAAAACGTTATTTATCGTGAGGTAATAAATTTGTCTATTAAATTTCTTTACAATAATTTTTTTTAAAATATTCATGTTTATTTATAGGAGACATCTAATTCTAACTTTGGATATGGATCAATTCCTTATAATGAAAATGATGATGGGATGCAATGGACCCAAACATCAAAGTTCAATGAGCTGCAACAGCAGTTGCAATCACAACAGAAAGAAATTGATGAATTACAAGCATCTCAAAGTGATAATGCATATTGGCAACGCATCATAGCCAATATGTATCCTAATTCTATTCCGCATTGCCAAAGACCTCGTAACCCAGACGGATCCCTTAATACCGATGAAAATTTCTCAATGGATACTTCGAATTGAGAAATTTGTGATGGTTTAAATTGTTTAATTATGGATTGTAGTAATTTCAATTTGTTTTTTTTCAAGACATTTGCAATTTATGTATTATGTTTTAATTTATGTATAATTTCAATTATGTTTTATTTATGTATAATTTCCCAATTCTCAATTTAATTTATTTTTTTTTACTTTTTGTCCTTCTAATTTCTGACAAAAATAGTATTATGGGTAAACGGTTTTTCTCGGAAAATTGTCGGAAACTATCCGACGCTTCTCTGACTATGACTTTTCCGACTAAACTCCGACAACATATTTTTCTACAAATTTTTGACTATTTTTTCCGATAAATTTCCGACAAAATGTTTCCTACAAAATTCCGACTATTTAGTTTCCTACAAATTTCAGACAAAATATTTCCTACAAATTTTCGACTAAATTTTTTCTACAAATTTCTGACTATTTTTTTCCTACTAATTTCCAACTATTGTTTTTTCCGGCAATTTTTCGACTAAAATTTTTTTCCGACAATCATATTTCAACTATTTAGCTTTATTCGGAAAATAGTCGAAAATTTGTTTTCCGACAAAATGCTCTGTCGTAAATCATGTTGTTTTCTTGTAGTGCTACCATCATCAAGCTTGAACACCTTCACGTCTTCTCCATCTTTATGATCAGTGAATTAGACGGAATTTGTCAAACATCCATAGTACTCGGAGGCCACGACTGTAAAACAACTGTCCACAGCCACAATCAGTGCCTTGTCTCCCAAGGAACTAACCTTAACCAATTTGCCAAATCCTCATCCATTTTATAAACCTTAAAACCAATGGTCCTCTCGATAGAATATCCATTTACTTGAAATTTCTTACAGAAACGATGGACAATGCATAGTTCTCCACAATATTCGCGATCCACGAGTCTCTTTTCTTTGCAACTATCAATCTCGTAGTAGTCCAATGGAGTTGAAGGTGTATATTGAACGGTGCTGAGCTGTGATACACTAATCCACCAAATTGCTCCTTTAAAGTCTAAGGCATAGATATGTCCTCTGTGAAGTATAATGTCCGAGAAATCGTCAACTTGGTTTTTGCCCCATAAATTTTTTACTTGGTTTTTTGATCCTTTTACTTTCTTCTCCGGTACTCTTGCAGCACAAGATTTTATTGTATATGTCGACTGCGAAAAACATATTGTCTATGAAAACAACTCTAGACGATAGAATATTTTGCGATTTCAAGTATGGAATCTCGTAATATTGGCTAATCTCTGAGACCGAAAACTTCAAAAGGTCTAGGGTTTGGTTGGAAGGGGTGATGAGCTGGCGAGAGAGAGGAGACAAGAGATTATTCTTACTAGATTCAGAGACCGGTCTGGTTCTTATCAGCCATCCTTTGGAAGAACATAAAGAAGGGAGAGTTACACGGAATAAAGTGGTGGGAAAGAGATGAGTTGTTTTCTTGTTGCTCAAGGAAGAAAGATTGCGTTGAAAGCATTTAGGAAAACGCTTTTTTGTGGCAACCGCGGAACGCCAGGGTTTGCAGATGCTACGGATGCGGAGGAGCTCCATGTTGGAGGAAACGATCGTCGATTAAACCGACGAGTTCTTCTGGTAAATCAGACCAATCAATTTTAACCATCGGTTTTTGTTTTACTTTTAGTGAAAACAATATTTTCAGAACAGAAGATGAAATTTGAAAACATGTACCAGCATCAGATACGTATGTATATTATATATATAGATCACAACGAAGGGAAAAGATATTCTGAATCTGATACGGAAGAGGAGTTTCTTTTTCTTCTTTCAAATGAAAATCTATTTCCCTTTTTTGGTCGTCAGCGAGACATATTTCCTTTTTTTGGTCACCGAAATTAATATATCCATATACATGGACAATTTTTCTCTATTTTTGCTGTAAATGTTTTTCAATGAATTTTTTTTAAGTACCCACAAAAATACATGAACTAAAAATTTCTTCCATTAAAATACACAAACTCTTCAATTTGTTTCTATTAAACACCAAAAGCATATAAAAAATAATATCCATTAATTATGTTTAACTAAAAACATTTTAAAAAAAATTCTAAAATACATATAAAATTCTAAAGAAATTCCAAAAAATTGAAAACATTCAATTCTTGCTAAGTAAATTAATATAGATCGCGTTCACGGTGGAGTTCTGTCGTGATCGCAGCTGGCTGTCGGAAACTCTCCCTCGTCTCCAAGAGCTTTCGATATCTCATTGCTTCACCTGAGCTTTACAAGGCTAGGTCACTCTTGGGCCACACCGAGAGTTGTCTCTATGTGTGGTTAGACATCTTTTATCGTACTACCTGGTTCACCCTCTGCCGGAAACCTTATCAAACCCTAACCAATGAAGAAGAAACCATTAAGAAGAAGTCAAGTGGGTATGTTTTGGCTAAAGTCCCAATTCCCTATTCTCCTGATGTGCTCTATTATGGTCTTGTGGCGGGTGGTTCTAATATCTACAACATTGGTGGCTTGGATCATATCCTTCCTCTAGAGTGGCCTATCAGCCCTACTCTAGCGTCTCGATACTGGATTGCCACTCTCACACGTGGAGCGTGGCTCCAAGTTTGCCGGTGGAACTAAATTCACTGTCTGCTAGGGCCGTTGATCAAAAGATATATGTAGCTACGAGCTTGATCGAAACATATTAACCTCTTTCCATGTGTTGGACACAAAAACTCAAATTTGGGATACTTTGCCCATCGGTACAAAAGATTCATTTTTCAACAAAACCTTATCTATTGACGGAAAGTAGGTTGGACAATGCCGGGTTTTTGGAGGGCTTTAGTTGGTTATTGCGTGATAGACAAGGTATTGTACTCTACTAGTAAAGCTATTAATTAACGAGGAAGAGGTTAAATTGAAATGGTATGACACTGAGGTAAGAGATTGGATAAATCTGAAGGGTTTGGTAGGACTACCTAAGTTCCCTCGTTATGCTAAGGTTAGATTGGCTGATTATGTTGGAAAGATGGCGATTTTGTGGTTGGCGATGCGATAATCTCATTCCTGCATCTTAACCTATAACTCCTCTTAATTTCTGCTTCAGCTCTTCAATTTCCTTTAGATCATCTTCACAAAGGTTATTTTTGTTAGCGTTCTAGTCTAATAAAATACAATACAAAATAGTTAATCCAATCCCAATGACGACCAGTTTTTGTGGCAACCCCAATGAATCCTGAAAAAACAAAACATAACGCAGAAACTTATTTCATCACTTTCGATCAGATAGTTTCCGTCATTTGGATTCCATCAACGTTTTCAAATGCTTGAGCTGAACTATCGAAAACAACAAATGCACAATAGTAACCTCTCTGCGTTTTTGCTGGCTGCTAAAAGAGAAAATAAACCGAGGTCAAAGAAAGGCTTTAGGTGAGAAAAAGTAAGATGGTTTGATTTCTCAACCTTAACATCAAGTGTAAATTTTCAAGAAAGAACTTGGTCCAGCTCTTCAGATGGCATATTGTGACGGATTTTATGTAGAAAGAGTCTTGCTTTTTCAACCTCCAACATCTATGGAAAATATTTGCAGACATTTGTAATTGTAATTGTTGGTATATATGATATAAACTATAAGTTTGGTAAATCCATTCTTTTTTTCAAACCTCTTTAGATGGTCTGATATAAACCTCTTTTTTTCAAACTTTTTACTTACCTTCCAAATCTCTGTTCAGACTGTGACCTACCAAAATCGTACCCGTAGAAAGAAAGGGCTGCAAAGTTTCCTGCACATTTCAAAAAGTTATCAACATAACGACTATATGTTATTGCTGGGATAATAAACCAATACAAGGACTCTCTCTACATTGGTACCTGTATATCTGCAACAGAGAGAGTAGCTTTTTCGATATCTTCAGCAGTAATCCCTGTAATGTCTGTCCTATAGTCAACAACAGGTTTGTCCGGTTTCACAAATTCGTCAAGAATCACCTAAGGCCATGAACATTTTGATCACCCTGAGTCGAGAAAACAGGTCCATTGCACTAAAGAATAAAGATCCTCTAAGCTATACCTTTAAATCACGGTCTACAGCACCAACTCTAACTAAACCCTCAGTCCCATCTTCACAAAGAACCATCTCACAATCAACAGCAACCATGTTGGTTGATTTCATCACCTTCCACATCTTCATTCCAACATCAGATACAAACCAGTCCTGCTTAAGCAATTTAACAAGTCTTAAAGAAAAGCGTAAAAACACAAAACTTTAGATACATTAAACATCAAGATACAAACCTCGGAGTATGGGTGGAATGAATAGTATACTGAGTAATTCGGGTGCTCAACAACAACAATATAAAGCTCACTGAGACATAACATCCTCAAAAACATGTTTTTATCCAACAAAATCATTCCCCACCTGCTCAGGAGTGTCATTATCCGAAGATTCCTGCTTCAAATTTTCAATCAGAAGATGATTGGCGTGACATTTCAGAACCTTAGCAAACAAAAAAACTATAGTAGTAAGCATTTGGATTTGGTGGCCAAAATTACAATCACATTTGTGTTTTTCTTCACTTCATTTTTACCTGCAAATCTTCTTTCTTCTTAAAAGTTTTCAGAAACTCGACCAAGTCGTCATGGGAACGCCTCCAAGGGTCATTAGGGTGATTCAACATTTTTGTCGTAAAGACTTAAAAATTCCTTCCAATTTCCAATTTCGCCCCGTAAATCTCGACTCTGTACTAGCTTCACCAAATCCTCAAGAACCTAATCGGAAATTTTATACAGAATGGTTTAGATACAGAGAAGCTAATTCGACCGAACAAATGGGAAACGAATTCTAAAAACAAAGTGAATTATTCTTTCTTTTTTTAAATGGGAACTTGGAATTAGAGAAAGAAAGAGACGAACTTCTTTCTCGGCGGTGGCTAGTTTAAGCTCCATTGTATGAAACAATGGCGCCTCAGCTGGGAGTGAATTTGGCACAAACTGTTTGGGGGAGAAGAAACAGAGTTTAGGGCTTTTTTTTATGTTTTTTTCTATTTTTGATTTGTGAAATTCCCTTTTGTTTTTTAAATAAAATAAAATTAATTGGGTTTTTATTTTATTTTGTCTGCTAGTCAAGGTCGATCGATCGATAGTGACATTGAGGATTCAGCCAATAGGCTAATAAACTCTCGTTTTTTTTTTGTTTTTGGTTTTTAAAAATAGCAAAACATGGAGAAGATTCGGGCCCGGTTCTGGGTATAGTACAATGAAACATTTGTATAAGACCCCAAAATTTTTAACACCAATACAAATAGTTCAATCATTTTTGTAAGATAAAATATTAATATGTTAAAAAACCTCCAAATTTCTATTTTGCTTAGGACCTTCAAAATTTTAGAAATAAAGAGTAACATGTTTTCAAATTTCAAATTTCAACTATGCGTAAACTGTGACATATTTGACTTTGATATAGTAACATCTTTACCATTTCACATCTTGGTAAAATGTATATATTCAACAGATAGGTATCATAAACCTCGAAGAATCAGTGAAAATGTGAGATCTCTATATGAAGTTTACATTGGATATTAAAAGTGTTATCAGGATTGAAGAACTTATCATAGAATACAAATTAAGAGGAAAATGGATAAAAAGGTTGAACGGGAAGACGAGGCCACTCGATTTGGTTTCTTGCCTTTCTGCAAGCTTAGATCCGAACCGATGCAACATCTAGCTTGTTGATATAGTTGCAAAAGAGATTCGATAAACGGTTAAGTTTTTGTTATATAGCATAAACAATTAGTTATTTTGTAAATGGTAAAATTATTTGCAAGTAAATTTGAAAGTACAAATATTCGGTTGGATATTAAATCATTCTTTGTTTTATGGAATGTATTAAACCTAATAGAAGGTTCCATATCAATATATCATTCATCTTGAACCATTTTACGGACATAAAAACAAATGAATCATGAAAAGGGAGTTTATGTGGGCCAGTGGCAGTCCAAATGAATATTCCAGGTAATATTCTATATACTAAAAAAAATGTCAAAATTTTGCCAAGTTTTTTTTGTCGGGATCTCGTTGGAATTAGTATTTTCTGACGAAATTCCGACAAAACTGAATTAATTAGAATTTGAGAGTCAAAAACATATTTTTGTTGGAAATTGATAGTAAACACGGTGGTTGGAAAATTGTCAGAATTGAGTTGTTGAAATTTTGTCACAAATATTCCGACATCGTCAGAAATTTAATCAGAAATTGATTTGGAGAAAAATTAAAGAAAAATTTGTTTAAGATAACCCAGTATTTTTATGGAATATTTATAATGACCCTTTTAACTTTTATTGCTAAAATGATCTAGTTTGAAAATATATTTTTTTATAATACCAAAATTATCCTTCATAACTAATAAATAATTTTTAAAATAAATAAATTATCATTTTATTTGACTATATATTTTTTAATTCATATTATAATTAGAACTGTATTTTTAATATATTTTTTACGTAAAAAATATTAGAGTAAAAAAATAATGTATTTTTAAAACCAAAAATCATTATAAAATATGCTAAATATTATCAGATTTTGTCAAATATTCGCAAAGTTTGCAAAATGCTCGCATAGTTTGCCAGACGCTCGTAAAATCTACCAAATGCTTGCAGAATCTGTCAAATACTTGAAAAATCTGTCTAATGATCGCATTAGTTGTTCAGATGCTCGTAAAATCTGTCAAATATTTGCAGTATCTACCAAATATTTGGAAAGTTTGTCAAATGCTTGCATATTCCACCAAATACTCGCTAAATCCACCAAACGCTTGTTAAGTCTGCTAAACATTTGTAAAATCTTATGATTATTCATGCATAGTATACAAAATATTTGCATAGTATATTAGTTATTATGCAGAATCTACCAAATATACACAAGTCTGTTAGATTCTCGTAGAGTATGCAAATGTATGTAAAATCCACTAAATATGTGTAAAGTGTGTCAACTGCTCGTATAGTATACTAAATAACTGCCTACTAGATGCGACTAAAGTCTATCAGATGCGATCAGCGTTTGTTAGATTTAGAATTATAACGGATATTTAAAAAAAAAATTATCTCTCAAATTTTAATAAATTATTTTGGCTATTAAAAAAAATTAGATTATAGTGACAAATCATGATTATAAGCTATTTTATCTAAAAAAAACGTGTCAATAATGATTTTTTCTAGAAAGCCACCGACATAAAGAGTGTGGGCTCACATGACGCGTCAAAAAGCAACCAAACAACCCAACAAAAATAATCATATCAAAACATTGACACGCAATCTCCATCCATTGAACCCACGACGACCCAGAAATCGAAATCGAAAACGAAAACCCAACCAAACCCATAAATCAAAATCCCGAAATCCGAGGAAACATGGAGCCGTTGATGGAAGATGAAGTGTACAGTTTCAGGGAAGTTGTGTTGCCGTCGTTGATTCCGGTGGTGGCGGAGCCGGAATTAGAGAGAGAGACCGGAGAAAGACGTAGAGGGAGAGATGTAATCGTAGCCGTTGATCATGGTCCCAATAGCAAACACGCCTTTGATTGGGCTCTTGTTCATTTCTGCCGTCTCGCCGATACTCTTCACCTTGTCCACTCCGTCTCAAGTTCGTTCTCTCTTAATTTTGAGTCAATGTGAATCGTAGATTGTTCGATTTTGGATATTGATCTAAGCCTGGTTTTTGATTTTGCTCTTAGGTGTTAAGAACGATGTTGTGTATGAGACTAGCCAAGCGCTAATGGAGAAACTTGCTGTTGAGGCGTTTCAAGTTGCCATGGTTAGGGCTTACGTTACCTTTGATTTATCTCTTTCTGTTTGCATAATAATGTTTGGAGATGAAACTGTTTCTTGATTGCTAAGTTAGGGTCTGAGAATCCAACACAATCAGGTGGCTTTAGAAAACAATATGTAAAAATGTAGCTTAGGTTTGTCTCTTGAATCACTCGATCTAGTTTATTCATTGGTTTCGTAAATTCAAAATCTTTGGTGCGGTTTGGGCAAAGACATTGTGATAATTCATATGAGAATAATCAGTGGTACACACTTTGAATTGAGTGACTTAGCTTGATTCTGATTTGTTATGTTTAGGTGAAGAGTGTGGCTCGTATTGTTGAAGGTGAAGCTGGTAAAGTAATCTGCAAAGAAGCAGAGATAGTGAAGCCTGCTGCTGTAATTATGGGTACACGAGGACGGAGCTTAGTAAGAAGGTAAGATATATTTCTAAGAACAACTACTAGTTGTGATCTATGTCTTGATTTTTTTTGGTTTTCTTGTTTCGATGATTCTCCCTTTTGATTCTTCTGCAGCGTGCTACAAGGGAGCGTAAGTGAGTATTGTTTCCACAATTGCAAATCCGCTCCAGTCATAATCGTTCCTGGGACAGGTACTACAATGCTAGACCAATCAATCAATCGTGAAACTCGAATCATTTTCACAGTTGGTTTGTTTTAACTAAAACCTTTTGTTGTAAATCAGAAGCTGGAGATGAGTCGATTGTAGACTGGAAACGATCAGGAGATGCAAATCCCTGAAAACAAATTTAAGCCTTGTAAACGTGTTTCCACGAAGACTGTTTCATCTCTCTTTCACTATTGTTGCAGCTTTAGTTTCAGTATGTTTGTAAAAACTTGAAAGGTGTTGACTGTTTCATCTTCCTCTTCTCTGTGTGTGTGTGTTTTGATTTGGGTGTTGTAGTCTCAAGTTTGTGTAAAAACATTTGATCAGGAATGAAATTATTGTATTGTATGTAATGTTGTGATGTGTTTGAGTAAACGAAGATTTTTATCCTTTTATAGTAGAAATTGTTATTTTAATATTTTCGATCTGGAATTTCAGAGAAATCACGATTCTTCTCTGTTGCTCTGTTCTGAAATTTTCTTCAAGGCATTTAGTCGAACACTTGGTGTGCGTCTTTGTGTACATCAATAACAGATTGCTGTTAACTTGAGAGATTAGAGAGTCAAAGTTTCAATCATGGCGGAGTTTGGAGAGCTCGAAGCTCAAGATGGTGTTAGAATGCCATGGAACATCATCCCCGTTGCAACAAACAAAGAAGAACCAATCGACTCTGAAATTCCAGTTTCCGCCATTTACACACCTCTGAAACCTCTTCAATCTTCCACCGATCATTCTCTTCTCCTCCCTTACTCTCCTCTCCGTTGCCGTACTTGTCGCTCCGTCTTAAACCCTTACTCCGTCGTCGATTTCTCCGCCTGTACTTGGGGTTGTCCTTTCTGCTTCAATAGAAATCCTTTCCCGCGTAATTACTCTTCAATCGCTGATAACAATCTCCCGCCGGAGCTATTTCCTCTGTCCACAACTGTTGAGTATCTCTGTGATTCCTTCTCTTCTCCTTCTCCTCCTGTGTTCCTCTTCGTCGTTGACACTTGCTTGATCTCTGAAGAACTTGATTTCCTCAAATCATCTCTCTTTCAAGCTCTAGATCTTCTTCCTGATACTTCCATTGTTGGACTCATTACCTTCGATTCATTAGTCCGTGTCTACGAGCTTGGATTCCCACACTGCACTAAATCCTACTTCTTCCATGGAAACAAAGACTGTACTAAAGATCAGCTCTTGGATCAGCTCAGTTTCTTCGTTAAGAACCCTAAACCTTCTTCCGGTGTCATCGCCGGTGTTCGAGATGGTCTTTCCTCCGATGACATTGCACGGTTTCTGTTACCAGCCTCCGATTGCCAATTTACTCTTCACTCTGTTCGTAAATTCATTGCCTTTAACTATCTTCTTCTTCTCTTATAACTGCAACTTTGTGTTCTAAATCTTGCTTCCTGCTTCTTAGGTTCTTGAGGAGCTTGGAAACAACCCCTGGCCTGTTGAAGCTGATCACCGACCTGCGAGGTGCACCGGTGTTGCTCTTCGAATCGCTGCTGGTCTCTTAGGAGCTTGCTTTCCTGGCTCTTCTGCTAGAATCATGGCTTTTATTGGAGGACCTTCCACCCAAGGCCCTGGAGCTGTAAGTCCTTTCTTTTGTTAAATCATATCCGTTAGGTTTAGCTGATGCTCTTCTGTTGCCTTTGATTTAGATTGTTTCTCGGGAGCTTTCTGAACCAATTCGTTCTCATAAGGACATTGATAAAGATTCTGCTCCATGTTATCACAAAGCTGTTGAGTTCTATCAAGGGCTTGCGAAACAACTTGTTCATCAAGGCCATGTTCTTGATGTTTTCGCGAGTTCAGTTGATCAGGTGATTGGATGGAGAATTTTTTTAGTAATGTCTTTCTTGTTTTGCAGCTACCGTTTTATTTAATGTGTGCATCTCTAGGTAGGCATTGCTGAGCTCAAAGTTGCAGTTGAGCAGACTGGTGGATTTGTCGTGCTTGCTGAAAGTTTTGGTCACTCAGTATTTAGGGATTCTCTCAAGCGCGTGTTTCAGTTAGGTGAAAAGGATCTATGCTTGTCCTCATGGTAATGGCTAACCTGACTTTCATGTATGTTTTCTTTATCGAAAACAAACAATCTTTTGTCTGCTATGTTCAGCTTCAGCGAGTTGTTTCTTATGATTTGTTTCTCTCTTACAGTGGTATATTTGAAATTAACTGCTCAAAGGATATAAAAGTTCAGGGAATTATTGGCCCTTGCGCATCTCTCGAAAAGGTACCATATAATAGTGTTAAATGTATCTATTTTTCCTTCAGCTTGTTGTGATCAATGTTTACTCTCTGATGGTTGTTTGCAGAAAGGACCGTTGTGCTCTGACACTGTCGTCGGTCAGGGATACACAAGTGCATGGAAGATGTGTGGCCTCGACAAAAACACTTCCATATGTTTAGTTTTTGAAATTGCTAAAAGGGATACAGCTAATGTTGTTTTGCAGTCGCAGAACAATCAGTTTTACTTTCAATTTTTAACATAGTAAGGATATTAAAATTTCTACCTAAAATTATTATTGCAAGTTATGAATGTAATAACTTGACACACTTTCTGCTTACGACATTCATGTTTCTACAGTTATCAGCACTCAAATGGTCAGACAAGACTCCGGGTAACAACTCTTTCAAGAAGATGGGTAATGGGAACTGAAAGCTTACAGGCAAGTTTCGAGAATCTACAGCCTTAAATAGGAATTTAATTGGATGAAGTGGGGAAAGAGACTCTTATAACGATTAAAGGACAACATTTATGTTACCACTTTAATATGATCGGTGTGTGTAATATATATGAGAAACGAGTTACCAGACACATTAAATTGTGGTACTTAATGGCTTATTTCATCTTATGCTCTTGTCAAGAGAATTAGTTTATCTATTCTAGGTAGTGATTAGAGCCAGATCTGAGAATTCTTCAGTGGTTTTGGACATTGCTAGGCTGATCCTGTTTCTCTCTGCATATAACTATGGTCTCTAACTATTCCTTGGAAATTTCTTTGTGAAATATAGGAGTTGACTAATGGTTTTGACCAAGAAGCAGCTGCTGTAGTTATGGCACGACTTATTTCTTTCAAAATGGAGACTCAGGTACTCGATGTTGAAAGCTAGTTAGATTACTTATGCTGAATATCTGTTAGATGATATCATGTTTTAGTGTTTCTTATTTATTCATTTATAGCCTGAGTTTAATCCCCAACGGTGGGTCGACAAAGCTTTGATAAATCTATGCACTCGGTTTGGAGATTACCAGAAAGGCAATCCTTCTTCCTTTAGCTTGTCTTCTCAGTTATCAATTTTACCGCAGTTTGTGTTTCACCTGCGCCGATCTCAGTTTGTCCAGGTACTTGTTCTCATTGCCCATAATGCATGAGAGACTCATATTCCTTTTTTAATGCAAATTCTATCGTTTTGGGATCATTTGCTTTCCCTCTTGTAGGTCTTTAACAACAGCCCAGACGAGACGGCATATTTTCGAATGATATTGTACCGAGAGAATGTTTCTAATTCAATCGTGATGATTCAACCTTCACTGGTTTCTTTCTCATTCCATTCACAGCCAGAACCAATTCTTCTTGATGTGGCATCGATTGCAGCTGACAGAATCCTACTGTTGGATTCATTCTTCACCCTTGTAATATTTCACGGTGCTATAATCGCCCAATGGCGAAAAGCTGGATACCATAATCAACCTGAACACCAGGTATGATCATCAACAATCTTAAAAGAGAGATGATAAAAGTGGTCTTCACAAAACTTGTCTTCTCCGTGCCAGGCATTTGAGCATCTGTTGCAGTCACCTCGTGGCTATGCAGACACAATTATCAGCGAAAGGTTTCCCAGTCCTCGTCTTGTCATTTGCGATCAGTATGGTTCACAGGTACATCTCCTTATTTTCAGCCAGAATTAGTAAAACCCCGAGCAAGAGGTTCTATTCTCTGACCGTAGTAGTAAAAATCAGTTCATGTTTCTTCTTCAGTTGCTTATTATTGTTGCTTTGGTTCCTTCTCTTTGTTGTGTGTTTTTGCAGGCTCGTTTTCTTCTAGCAAAACTGAATCCTTCAGACGGGGTTACTCCGTTTTCCGGCGAGAGTAATGTTTTCACAGATGATGTTAGCTTGTCTGTGTTTCTTGATCATCTTAGACGACTCATTGTTCACTAAGATACTTTTTCGTACAGATTGTTTTTTACCGAGAAAACATTTGTATAGACAGAAAATAAAGGTTCTTGAAAGTTAAGGGGTGAAAAGTGAAGTTTCAAATATATAAAGGATACTATTGGTACTTTCGAAAATTAAGGGGTCAAATTCAAAAGTTAAAATTATAGTTAATAGACCTTCTATTTTGTTCGAGAAGGTAAAGCACCGGCCTACAAACAAAACCGTCGAAACGCAGCGTTTATTGCCTTGCTCTACAAGGACATCTACGTGCTCTGCACGCAGCAGATTATTACCAGGAATCAGTATATAAATAAATTCACGTCGCCTCTGTAGCAAAATAGCAGGAAGAAGATAAACAAAGATTCAGGTAAATTTCTAGTTTCGAATCTCTCTTCATTAATTGTTTGCTTATGAATCACTTGTAATCAACATATTTCTGTTTACGAATTAACTAAATCATCGGACCAAACTTTTGAGAAGAGTTTTCTGTATATCTCTGTTAGGAATATGCTCGAACACTTGGTGGGTCTCATGTTAATAGTAATTGCTTTGTGGGATTATTTATCTTGGAATTATTATTTTTTTTTATTATTTTTTTTTGTGTGGGGATTGATCGAACACTGTAATCTCTGTTAGGAATTTGTTCGAACACTTGGTGGGTGTTATGCTTATAGTAATCCTTGTGGAATTGCTTCTTTTCTTTTTTTTGCGGGGATTGATTGAACACTGCATCATCTGAAGATTTTTGGTTGAGAAATCGAATGGTTTTGGTTATATGTTGGGATAAATGTGAATAGATGATGTTTGTGAGACTTTAGGGTTAGCAAAAAGTGTTCTTTGAGTCTTGGGATTAACATTGGATCATTCATTCATATTCAAGAGATGTCTTTGTGTTTTTGGAACAGGAAAAAATGGATTCCCAGAAAATTGAAACTCAGACAAAAGCAGAAGCAACTTCATCATGCAGGAAGAGAGTGAAGGATGATAATGCCACTTTCTTTGCAAACCTCAAAGATCACATGGATGAAATCATTCATACCTCAATGGCTGAACACAAGACTTGTTTAAAAAACACCATGAACAAGGTTCTTTCTCTACTTCAATTTGCTTATTTGTGCTTATTCATTATTACTATTTAGTGTTAATGATCTGTCTCTTAACGTTATCTGCTTTGATCTGATAGATCTTTGGGAAGTCGAATGTGGTTGTAGCAGAGAAGCAAGCTGAGGCTAAGCCAGTCGAGATTCACTCGCCTCTTCTGACTGAGTAGAGATTTCTCTAACTTGCGAGCTCACAAAGATCATAATATCTCAAGTGTTTTTTATTTTGCTTTTTCTTGTTTAATTAACTACTCAACAAGTTTCAACCTTTTTCAAGTAATTTGGGTGTTAATATATAACCCGCTTTTTTTTTTTTTTTAATGTTAATCCCATTCTTAATCATATGACTTCTATGACCATGGCATTAATGATCGTCTACTAGTTTGTTTCATCATAATACTATCTTGCAAAAATCTTTCCCTTCTTTTTTTATTTTACTCCCTCCGTTTCATAATATAAGATATTTTAACCAAAACACGCATATTGAGAACGTTATTTTTATTCTAAAAATTTTTATTTAATATATAAACAAAAATAATTTAACTAATCATTAAAAAAAACTTCATGCTACTATTGGTCACACAAAATTTAATAAAGTAAAAAGTTATATAGAAATCTGAAAGCATCTTATATTTTGATTACTTTGTTTAAATAGCTATTATTGTTACTTTGCCATATAACAAGTTAACAATTTTATGAAACATGACCGCCTAACTAAATAACAGTTGCAAAATTTTGGTGGGTTTGGTTTGAAATCATCTGTTATAGTCTAATAGAGTTACCTAACACTTTTTCTAATAGTGATATTTTTTCAAACTTGATAAATTATTGTTATAAACTTATCCAAATCCGGTGAGGATGGTAGTTTCAAAGCTATTGGATCCAAATTTGAGTCCAAAGTGCTATGTTTGAGATAAGATTAACGTTTTCCTGATTACCAAGTAAAACCAAAAAAATACTTGCAGTGTATTTTTTTTTTTTTTTT
>VBRH01000239.1:194762-206137 GCA_014578085.1 Cardamine resedifolia | reverse complement strand
TTTTTTTTTTTGTAAATTTTTCTTTTAAATACTATTATATGTTTTCCATGCATAAGTTATAATTTTTTTATCCCAAAAATTTGGCATCAAAATTTAGATTCCAAATTTTATAAGCAAAATAAATTTTTTAAAAATGGATAAAAAATTTATACACGCTTTACTTACATTGAAAGCAAATGGCTCCCAACAAACAACATGTTATTTTTCTTCCATCAACCATTAGTTTCAATGAAAAAAATATCAATATAAATTTGTTCTAAGTAGACAGGCTATTGGCTCATCTAGGTAAAACTAAGTCTAAGCATGTCTTGGTGGGCGCGTAATTTAGCATGGGTGGTCATCTTTCTCGTGCATATATCATAATGTGTCCATTGTTTTTAAATCTTAGTCATGAATTCTCCATGGTAGATACCGGTGAAATTTTTTCTCTATCTTCAAATCAAAAAATTTAAAGTTTTTTAGGTTTTTCAAGTAATTTATTTTTGGATACACTATCTTATAACTCTCACAATGAAAAATTTAGGGTCTTTATAATTTTTCAAAATTTAGTTCAACAAATCCAAGAGAAATATAGTAAAACTTCTATAAATTAATAATATTAAGACTAATATATTTTATAATATTTTATTAATTTATTGTATTTATTAATTTGTAGAGGTAATATTTTGGTCAAATTATAAATTTAGGAGTAGAAAAAATTATTAATTTATCGAAGTATTAATTTATTAAGTATTAATTTATAGAGGTTTTATGTAGTGTAAACTGTAAAATAAAAATACTATGTGACGAAATTGTAGTTTACGAATATACGATTCTCTTGAACTTAGGTGTTTGGACCCTTTTTTCTTTTTTGTTGGCATAGGCCTTTTGAATTTGCTATTGGCCCAATAAAATCAGAACCCTCTAAACAAAGTAGAGGTTTTCTAATTGTTAAACTTAATCAGTAACATCATCAGTCAAGATCTCAAATTTACATCTCTTCTCCGACGCTATTGGGTCTACCGGTGACTCTTTGAATCGATGGGTGTGGTTATTGAGAGCTTTATTTGGGAACCAAGCTCAAGTTTTTTCATCTTCTTCTTCGTTTCATCATTTTTATCATTATTTCTGTTTCCTTACTTCGCCAAGAACAGAACTTTTGGTAGCTTTTATCATTCCGTTTCATCTTCTTTTGCTCGGTTTCAAAGATGGTTTCTAGCTATCTACACACTCTCTTCAGGTAAATCTATAGATTTCTTCAAATGGGTCTACAGATTTTTAATTTCTGCTTATTCTCTTCAATCAAAATTGGATCTTTTCTTCAAGTTGAATTTAAAGGTTGATTTTTTGCAGTTATGGAAGGTTTATGGTCAGTGTATGGAGAATTGGAGTTAACATCTTATGGGATAAGTAAAGAATCAATGGTGTTTTATCTCTGTGTTGGCTACTCAACATCTCTTGTTCTTGGTCCTTTACTTGGTGTGCTTTCTGATCTTATGTAAGTAGCTTTTAGTCTAATGTTGATCAAAGTAATCAAGTGTTGGTTTTGTTATAACTTTGAATTATATTGTGTTAGTAATGATAAATATCGAAACTTCTGTAGAGGTCAGAAGAGAATTTGTCTACTCTATTGTGTCTTGCACTTTGTTGTTGGTGTGTGGAAGATGATTACAGTGAGTCCTAGTGCCTGGTTTGCGAATGTTTGTCTGTCGCTTGCCGGTCTCGTATATTCATTTGGGTTTGAGACTTGGTTAGTTGTGGAACATGAAAAGGTATGTATTCGACTATCCGTCACTGCATTTGAATAGGTAACTTGGTTAGTTTAGAATTTTAATAATGTTTTGTGTCTTTTGTATCTATGTAGCAAAGTCAGCGGAATGATTCGTTAAATGAGACGTTCTGGTTGATGACTTTTCTTGAGTCTGCATCTTTAATTGGAGGTCAAGTTCTTACAAATTGGCTTGTGGATGAAAATGTTCAGCATGGCATTGCATTGTCTGCTACGGCGTCTTTGTTATTGTCTGTTGTTACCATTATTTGTATTGTCCAGACTGCAAAAGAGCCGTTGAAGACGCTGCCATTCAGGGATTATTCCGCAGCTTTCTATGCATACGTTCTTGGTGGTAAGGATTTTGTCTTTTTCATTGCAACTTCCAGATTTGAATTAGACTTCAATTCAATTCAAAACTCGCATAAGAGTATAAGCTAATCTTAGCCTGTCAATTTTTTATCAGATAAAAGAATATGGTTTCTAGGAACTTCACAAGCCTGCCTCCAGTTTTCGACTGCTATATTTTGGATTCTTTGGGCACCAACGATAGTGGTATGATCAAGCTTCCTATTATACTTTTGCAGTTACTTCAACAAAATTTTATGTTTCGGAAATCGAATTAGTATTGATGCTTATTTTCATATGATATTTAGAACATTTCATGATCCTCAAATTCGGCTTTTTGATAAGTTATATTATTGGTATATTTTTCTCAACAATGCAATGATTAAAATGAGTTATGTTGGGTCAGGCTGATGGAAGAGAAGTGAATCTAGGATTGATATATCCATGTTTCTTGGGTTCAAGAATGCTTGGAAGTACAGTATTTCCATGGTTAATGAGCGGACAATCATTGCTCCGCCTTGAAGATTGCTTAGTTTACATTTACGCAATACTTGGGATTGTGTTTTCTATAGTAGCCTATGATTATCAGGTAACTTATATACTAGTTTCAGTAAAGTGTACCCGTAAAAAGGAAACTTTTTGCTTCTTATGAAAGGCCTCACACATTAAAAACCGTACCCTGCAGGAAATCCGAATCTTAGTAGTACTTTTCTGCTTATTTCATGGTTGTGCTGGACTCGCCCTGCCTTTGCTTGCAAGATTAAGAACCATGTAATACATTTACTCGTTCATTTTTGTTCTGATTATTTAGCAAAAGACATTCTTTGTTAGTTGACGATTTTTTCTACTGTGTTGTGATGAGTTGTTATCTTTATTTATAGGTATGTACCAAATGAATTGCGTGGAGGGATGATAAGCCTCTCTCAAGTCCCAGCTAATGCAGCTATATTGTTTTGCTTAATACAGGTATGTGCCATCAAGAACACAATTGTTAACTTATTTTGCTTCTGTTTATGTCGCCTTATCGATCTTAATATTGCAGAGAGGCTACTCCAACAAGATCGAGAATTCAACAATGATGGCTTTTGGTGCCATTTCGTTATTCACTGCATCTGGTTGTATATATTTACTGAGACGATGGGGAAAGTCACCACACCAAGATTGGCACAAGTTATGAGTCTGAGTAACTTCCGATCTCTGGTTATGGAACTTGTGCAATCAAGGAGAAAGCAGGACAAGGCAAATCAAAGACAAATCTAATGTTTCCTAAGAAAACTCAGGTTGGTATGTGATCTTGTGTCAATGGTCTCGCTTCGATTTTGTAGCAGCATGAAGTGAGGAAACACAAAACCTGGAAAGCTCAGCAGTATAAGAGGTTTAATTCGTTAGCTTGAGAGGATTCTATATTTTTGAATCATTTTGTTTTTGTTTCATTCATGTCTTATTTGGACTTTTTAGGCCTTAAAGTATTGTTTTACAAGTAAATATGTAATGAAAATGAATTTTTTTGCATTTTACGAGTCATCGTATTCGTCATATGTTTGGTCTCTTATCCATTTGGTAGCAACCCATTTCTCACCCTTGATAACAGGACAGCTTCCATGGAGAGATCTCTGCAACAACAAAAACCAAAATTCTGAGAAAGATCAAACATTTAATGTCTTCAAATGTGAGTTTTTATATTGTCTGAAACACTAACCCGATCGATAGTTCGGTTTGGGAACAAATTGTAGAAGAAAATGGCGTCTCCTTGTCGCGGCTTTACTTTCAGACCAATACACTTTTGATAGTCATATCTTCCATTCATGTTTCTCCCATTCTGCTTCCTCAAAACCAATCCTTTTACAACCCGAGAAACCGAACCATATAAACCGAAAGAAACAAACAATGGCTACCTCGAATGGGAATATCGTTTCTCCACCTTCTTCGACATTCGATAAGTACAATATGAAAGTCGCAAGCTGCATGAGATTTGAATTGACCTTTTAAAACTCTGGAGCATGAAAGCTAAAATAGATTGCTTGTTTACTTACCCTTTGGCTTTTTAGGGTACCATACTCAGCTGGATTAAACGCATCATAATGTGAATCATACTTCTGGCCAAGCTTATACCTCAAGATGTTGAATGACTGGAGAAAAAACACATGAAAAGGTGCGAGTTTTGGCGGGTTTTACATGTGTTAATCAGATGTTCTTAGACATTTTAGATCATATATGCATTGTTGTTTTTTCCTATTATGAATGTATGTATTGCTTACTTCATAATAATCTCTCGGGATCCTCGTGGCTATAGCTATTTTCTCTTCGATTGCAGCTAAAATCCCGGATTGGTCTTCATCAGCACCGATGAACACTCCAGTGCAGCATTTGAAAATGTTCATTGATCTAGTGCTCTATAACCTCTGAATTTAGACTATAGAGAAATGAGTCTTATGCAAGTATTTTAAACCTTGTTCTAACGTTTTGAGTGGTCTTTTCGGTTTCGCCTTTTCTTAAAGCAAGCAAAGAAGGCTCAAGCTTAGGCTTTGCCATATCAATAATGGCTTCACATTGTTGTTTAGTTGCGAAATTCGGTAAGTAAAAAGCTCGAGGAACCCAGCTTAAAACCTGAATCAGCCACATCAAAACATGAGACTTCACATTACCAAAACATGTAAAGTTATTATTTTTTTTACGTATGGCTCCGATTAGTAACACTGCATAATCCCAGAATGACAGAATGCAATAAGCGAGTTTGAGATAAATTGACCTGAAAGGGAATATTAGAGACAGAGCCATCTTCAGTTTCTCCATGATCCAAAGATTCGTTTACAGATCTTCGTGTTGGAATCTCACTGATAATTCTCTGTATATAACAGAGGAAACAGAGCTTAGAACAACTTCCACGGAACTCGATGATGATCAAAGATAGAGAAAAGAGAAAAACCTGAGAGAGAAGATTGAAGAAGGAGAAACCAATGATGGCGAAGAAGAAGCAACACGCCATGAAAACGTACGGAAACCCTAACTTCTTCTCTTTGCCATATGATCTCATCTTGAAGTAGAACATTTTACTTTCGTGTGAAAACACAAAGAGATTTAAAATGAGTAATGGTGACGTCATAATTTCATCTTTTCAATTTCCTATGCAGATTCTCTATGGACATTATCTTACCTTTAAAATGTTTAAAGTCATAGATTCGTACATGTGTTCAGTGTTCGGACAGAATCTATAATTCTGCTTTTTTTTTTCTTTTTTTCTTTTTTTATAAAGCAAGTAATTTTCAGTCTTAGATCAAATATTTTCAATTATAATTAAATTTACTATTTGAAGAATATTAACATAATTTTAAAATCCTATCATAATTTGCGTTTGAAACAATTTTTAATTCCTTCCCTCCTAAACAAGTATATTTTTATAAAATAATTTTTCAAAGGTTGAATTAACCAAAATTGGTAAAACGTTAAATTGTTGTCATAAATATTGGGACACTGATGAAAATATTGGGACACATCGCATAAATAATTTAATATGCTGTTTTTGACTTCCTTATTATCCTTATAAACATTACTCAAATACATTTTTCATTATAACTGAAAGAAATTTTTTTTTTTTTTAATTATCAAGAGCTTATGAGCCTTCAGCCCATAATCCCCATCGACTAGGGATAAGAGCGGATTTAAGTTTCATCTCCGTCGCTGAGACTCAAACCTGACATATCTACCCTTTCGATCACAGGATATTACCAATAGAGCTATTGAATCCGGGTAAAAAGAAACTGAAATATTAATTCAGTAATTTATGGTTTTTTATAAAGTGTTTGTTGCTGGATAGCAAAATTTTTTGGCTAAACTTGGTAGAAAAAAAAACATTCTAGCTTTAAGTTTTGTTTTTATCTAGCTTCCAGCTGTAGTTTAATCCCCAATAATTTGGTTATATATTCGATTACACAAAGAACTACACTCTTTTTATTTTTATATCAATAGAAATTTTTTGGAACTCTAGCTAGCTAGTATCATGGAAGTTTATATAGTAGAACGAATAATTAAACATTTTTTTTTGTTTAGTAAAATGAATAATTAAACTCTTTTTTAGTAAAACGAATAATTAAACTCTTTTTGGTAAAACGAATAATTTGATGGTCCTCAAAAATATTAAATAACTGGGTGATCCTCAAAAACATTTTCCTTCATCTTTTCCTATTTCTTTCCCTCCCGATCTCTCTTATAGATTTCCAAATCGGGCAAAGATATTTTACGAATAGACCATTAATTAGGCCCACATTAGTAAGAGTGAGTTCGTTTCATTACCAAAAGAGGAAACATATAGGATATCAAAATGTGCCCCGTTTTCAATAAGGTAAATCATAACATAAAAAGCCACGTAGATCTCGAGGACTACCTAATAGCCACGTGTATACCATGTGTCGGATGCACACGAGCCATACGTGTTCTATTCTATATAAGCAAAAAATGTAACCTCTCAATCGGCTCTCATGGTCTCACCGGCAAGCATTTTAACAAACGGAAAACAATATGGAGGATCAGAAAAAGCCACCGACAAAGACGGAGCAGGTAGAGAAAGAAATGAAAAACGACGACGTTGCATCCATCAAGAGCCCATACTTGGACTATGATAACTTGGAAGATTACAAGATGAGAGGTTATGGAGCCAAAGGCCACCAAGAGCCTAAGCTCGGCATGGGAGGTGGAGCCACCGATGCTCCCACTCCTTCAGGCGGCGTTGGCCGTGGCGGAGGTGCTGCATCGTCGGATCTTTCCTCCACCGGTGCGATTAACCGTCAAGGAGTTCCGTGAAAAAACTCTGTTATGGCTTCTTGGAAGCCCAAAATGTAGCGTATCTAATAATAATTGTGTTAGTTGAAACCTAAAGTGTATTGTTGTTCATATAGCTGAATGCTAAATAATTGACCATTGTGAAATGTTGTTCACGAATCTACGCTCTAACAATCATTATCATCACATTCGAATTTGCGACAATGTCTACTTGCGCTTGGCACTTACGTTTATAAGGTCGAACTTAGTTTTACCGAATAAACTACGAATGATGAGATAAGGAATGGGATAGAAACAATTCGTTTATGATTCCTACCAACTAAATGGTGCAAATGTAATTTAGGAAAGTTGGGCCAAAAAGAAAAGTATTGGTGGATGTGTTTGGGTCAGGGCCGGTGTTTTCACACATCAAGCCCCCATTTTTGTGGGGTCACATTAAAAAAAAAATTATATACATATATGTTTATGTAATTTTAATGATCAGGGAAAAGTAAGAATTACAAACATAAATAAATTGAGTTTTAGTGGTTTCCAACTAGGCATGGCCAAACTCTAACATTAATATATAGCCCAATACAATCTCATGAATTAAATTAGCTCCAAAGTTTGATTCTCAAAACCAAACCAAAATTGATTTCCCCACTAGACCAACAGAGATTTCGGTTGGACATTTTGACAGTAACAAAAATCTTTGATCCCCTTGTTTTTTTTTTGGATCTACCGCAGAATTAACCCAGCAAAATGTTTCATCACAATTCAAATTATTTCGACTTCGGATTTTCTGAAACAAGAAATCCAAATTGAAATATATAAATTTCGATAGAATTATAACCTGAGTCGATGGACATACTTTACCACAATTTATTCTTACTTATTACTTAAGAGTTTGTTGACAACTGACAAGTAACTTAAAGTTACATACTAAATCTCGAAGAACCGGCTTGGGCCTTAAGGATGTTAAAAATCAGTCCCCAAACTTCACTATCCAATTGAAATTTCCTCAAATAAACCAACCAACAACCTAATTTACATGTATATATCTTCAAAATTTTGTATAATTTATATACAATATAGACAATCAATCCATTACCGCCAATAACCCAAAAAGCCCACTCAAAAGTCCAGTTAAAAGCCCATAACTACTAAAGCCGACATAAGCAAAAACATTTCCAACAAGGCCACGTAGTCGTAGATCTCGAGGAACCGCGTAGCTACCGCGTGTCGGAAACACACAAGCCACAGTGTGCTTTACAAAGTTCTTTAAAAGCAGAAACATCTCATTACCTAAGAAATAAAGAACTTAACAAATTTAAACCTACAAAAAGGAAACTAAACAAAAAAAAAGAAATGGAGGCTGAGAAAAACCCACCGACGGCGACGGAGAAGAAAACGGAGCAAGAAGTGAAAGACAAAGACTTGCCGAAGAATAGCCCTTACGTGGCCACCGGTAGTTTAGAAGATTACAAGATTAAAGGTTATGGAGCCGAAGGCCATCAAGAGCCTAAGGCTGGTCTCGGAGGTGGCTCCACCGATGCTCCTACTGTTTCAGGCGATGCTGCCACCACCGGTGCGAAGAATCCTACTGTTTTAGGCGATGCTGCCGCTGCTGCCGCCAAAGCTCCGTGAAAAAAAAAACTCTGTAATAATGGGTTTTGTGGATCATCGGAAAAAAAAACCAAAATAATGTCTAATAAACTGATCCAGCTTTGTTTTCTTCTCTTAACGTTTTTATGGGTTAACTAAAATGTATTTGCGTGTAATGCTGAATGCGAAAATAATTTCCAAGTTTTATAAGATAAACTAATACCTTTATTTTAAAAATCTCCGCGGTTATTTTGCGCCTAGACACTATATTTACGGTCATGATTAATAACTAATCATTTAAAAAAATCAAAATCAGTTATTCGATTATTTTTCTGTCTAATCTAATTTTTTCTAACTAATTTTTTAAATTTTGATTATTTTTATATTACAAATATAAAATAATTATTTTTTGTCAGAAATTTGTGATGTTTTATAATAAATTTAAAATTTTAATAAAAATTATAAAATTTTGTATTCAAAATATGTTTTAATATGTTTTAATATGTATTAAAAATATGTTTTAATATGTTTATTATAATTTTAAAACAAATTATATAAATATTTAATTATAATAGATTAATATATTTTTAAAATATTAAAATAGTCTTAAAACAAGTTCGAGGCTAGTCCTTTTTAAACCGAATTCTTGAACATAAATTAATATTATGGATAAGGTGAAGTTAAAACGATTTTTAAAAAGTAATAATCTTTCGGGTTAAGAAGACAAATGTTTTTTCTTTTCATTTTCAATGTTAAGAAATTTTATTTAGAAGCGAACTCGGTGGGTTAGTGGTGAATACAGACTATTATTCGATATGGAAGATATTTTGTTTTGCTCACTTTGTGGGACACGTGGTTGGCAAAGAGATAGCCACAAATTTTCATATGAGTCAGGACATGTGGCTCACAATTGATATCTGAGTCATCCGAGACATTTAATATAATACCAAATACTAAAATGACTTCTTCGGTTGCTTTGACACATGTAAAAACAAATAAAGCAAATGTAAGATCAGTTCTTTAGAGCTTACAATAAGGAAAAATAGCCAATTTCAACATCAATTATTTACACGGTGTATTTTCATATTTCAGTGTATTTTTTAACTTCCAAACTTACAAAATTTTTATAAAAACCATATGAAAATTTTAATATCGTTGAAATTGATATTTTCTCGTTCACAAGAAGTCATAACTTTAGTACCATCACTGGAATATCCACTCAAGCCAAATGATCCAGCTGTCCCATCCTAACCAAGATGGTTCGTTTCTTATTTGGTTTATTATAAAATTTGAGAAACAACAAAAGATATTGGGCCCAATTGCCAGACTGGGCTTGGCTTTATATTACACAATTTTTATATTCTGCTTCAACGGCTACTAATCACCGTGAGGTCCTTATTATTAATAAACGGTCCAGATCTCTTAATTTTCACCTATATATAAACGCAGCAGATTAAGACATAAGTAGTTAATGTTCAGTCTTCACTTCACTCACAGTCCCTCTTTTCTAATTGAGTAATTTCTAATTCCTTTTTTCTCTCAACTAATTTCAAATTATGGGTCGTAAATTTCTCTTTATGGTTACAATTATCTGCATTGTTATCATCGGCGTCGGTGGCCAATCTCCGGCCGCTTCTCCGACTGATTCTCCTTCTACATCTCCTCATCATAAGCCTAAATCCACATCTCCCGCCATTTCTCCAGTTTCTCCGACGCCGGAAGCTACTCCCGCGGTGGCTCCGGTCAAGACTCCTGTAGAATCACCCGTTAAGGCTCCTAAATCCTCGGCTCATGTGCCAATAACGTCTTCTCCTTCTCCTACACCTGAGGCTTCTTCCTCTACTCCTCAGATCTCTCCGCCGGCTCCTTCACCGGAGACTGATACTCCTTCGGCTCCGGTGGTTTCGCCGTCAGCTGAAGATGTCCCGGCTCCAGCTCCAAGTAAACACAAGAAGAAGACAAAGAAGCATAAGACTGCGCCGGCTCCAGCTCCAGCTTCAGAACTTTTGAGCCCGCCTGCACCGCCCGGGGAAGCTCCTGGACCAAGTGATGCTTTCTCTCCCATCGCCGCCGACGATCAGGTACTAGTTTAACAATGGTGGATTTATTTAGGATCAATTAGGTAAAATAACAAAAATTTGGAGAAGAATTAGGTGAATAATAATAATAGTTAGATAAAATACAAATGAAATCAATGGTAATAAAACAAAATCAAAATTTAAGTATTTTAGATTTTACTATTTATATGTGAAGCGTTATATTTCTAAAACTCTAATAGTTTGGGTCCAGACTCATTATTTTGTTTAAATGGCTATTTTCGTAATTGCCATGCAACTTTTTGCTATTGCTGCAAGCCTGCAAATACTCGATTTCAATTAAATTTTGTTGTTTTTGTTAGTTTTAATTTTCTAAATATTCAAATCGAATTATATAATGCAGAGCGGAGCAGAAAGAAGAAGTGTAATGCAAAATACGATGATGGGAGCTGCAGCAATCGTGTGGGCTCTATTAGCTTTCTAATAAAAAAGTATTATTGGTTTTAGGTCAATCCTTAATTTATTTATTTGCCCAAAAAAACAAAAAAAAAACCTTAATTTTATTTATTTATATCTATTTTTGACTCTACCATTTGTCTCTCTCGTTACAGCTCACATTCTGTATCATCATTTGTCTTCATGCAAATAATAATTTTAAAACATGCTGTTTTCTGCATTTTAACACAAAAAACAAAAAACTCCTATTTTCTGCAAATTCCCTTATTAAAACAAAAATTTTAGTAGGGTACGATTTCTCCATTTGTCCACTAAAACTATTTTCCTCGAAAATAACGGTTTTCATAACTTACAAAATCAGAAAGAAAAACAAACTTCTACTCCAAATTAAAAGTTTATTCTGGGAATCAATCGAAAAAAAAAAAAAA
>VBRH01000239.1:143196-157743 GCA_014578085.1 Cardamine resedifolia | reverse complement strand
AAAAAAAATTCTCAAGAAGATCGAAAGAATGAAAAACTAGAGAGCCAGAAATGTGATTATCTGCTAATTTCTATCTAGCTAAGCTTAACAACCCATAAATTGTTGGGTTTATCATAAACCATTAAACATATCCTATTCTCTTTTTTTTTTGGGGGTTAAAACCCCATTAAACATATCATATCATAATTTATAAAAGACAGAAAGTAAGTTAAATTAAATTAAATTTTAAGCTTCTATTCATAATTTACTGATATGCATGCGATTTGGAGGATCCGAGGAAGTTAAGTCCATAATTCATTTAAACATAGTATTAATCTATCCCAAGTTCATTAACGTAAAAGCATGAATCATCTTTTGGTAGTTTAAGATCTTTCCATAAATCATTTACACGTTTTCCCAATAGTTCTGAGTCTTCTGACTTGTATAACTAATTCCAGGTGTTTTACGAACTATCAAGCACTATAAATCAATTTTTTTTCTTTCTCTACTTACACAAATAAGAGTGCAATTCTTACTCTCATGGATCATGGTGATTAGCAAGAGCCAAGAGATAACCAAATATGAGTATAATCTCTGATCTAACCGAAAAAGTGGGTAATAAACTGAAGGTTATGGAGGACTTAACATCAAATGTAATTAAAGCAGACACAAGACAATGTATTGGAGGAGATACTTACACTAAACCCAAATTAACACTAAATATCTCCAAAGCTTCTTCCATGTAAGATTTGATAAGGAGAAATTCAAGAAGACTGTACCGGTGATAACTTATGAGGATGTTAAGCCATATATGAAAGTGTCGTCAATGGAGAGCCCTCTAATGTCTTATTGGTCCGGCCTATATATAACCGGTTTCTTACTAAGGTATAAATAAGAGGTTCCCTTGGTTTCTTTTTTACATGTAAGGAGATAATGAATGTTGCTTATATATTTGGTGCGTATGCTAGCTAGTTTTAGTTATCTCTATTTTTTTCTCTAAAAATAGAGATTTAAAAAAATAGAGGAGGGGTTTGCTCCAATGATTGTCTCTATATTTTATTTTTTTAATAATATTTAAAGTATATAATATTTTTTATTTATTAACTATTTATATCAAAACCCTTTACTTTTTAATTTTACAAATTTGACCCATTCATTTTATTCTATAACAATAGTTCAATAAATTATGGTTATATTTTTATTTAATATATGTTATTGTGGCATATTATAACAATTAGATTAACTCGGGGTGGGCCTAACGCCTAGCCAAAAAATCGGTTGTTAGTTTTGAGGTTTTTAGTGTTTTTTATAAAAATTTAATGTAATAAACGTAAAATACAAATATATAATTAATAATATAGTTGATTTGTCCTTGATTTCATCAGTATTTTAGTCTCGTTTTGTATTTTAGCTATTACTCGGCGAAAAATCGGCTAGGCGGAAGTTAATCCGCGAAAAATCGATCCAGCGATTAATTACTCTGATTAGGCAAAATCGCGGCGGAAGACTACCGTAGAGCGATTAGGCGGCCGATTTTTAGAACATGGGTTCATACCGATTCTGATCCAACGATGTTTTAGTAAACTCCAGAACGAGGAAGCTCTTGCTGAAGGAGGAGGCAATGGTGCAAGCCATTCCCTTTACAAAGATGCAGACAAATGTTGCAAGGTGATCTCTGGGAAACTCTCCAGTGGTGGCTGCATCAAAAGTATAGCTAATTAGCTACCACTGCTGCACTTCTGGCTGCTGCTGGTTTTGCTGGTGCTGCTGCTGTGTTTTCCAACCCTGGGGCTATAGACAGTAATGACAGCTTTGAAGAATTGACGTGAATACATTTGAGGGGGACGATAAGCAAGAGAAGTAAGTCTCCTTATCGTCGGTGAAGAGAAATCATTGAAAACCTCGCCTTTTTATGCGCTTGAGTACAAAGTTTTGAAAACCTGACCAGCATTAAGGGAGGTTAGGAGGGTAATGAGTGAAGAGAGGAGGTTTCTGTCTTATAATTTACTCAAAAGTTGTAGACTGCTTCTAATTTGAGATGTTCTTTTTCTTTTCGGTAACATGTTTCGATCTGCCCTTATGTTAAGCTCGTAGCTCACTTCTTCCATCCAAATCTACATTCCAAAAACTATACTGAGATTGTTACTTCTCAAGAAATAAATTTATGAAGTTGAGAAGCAAAAAGTTATGCAAAGACAACTAATAAGTGTGAAGCTTATATAGCCCAACATTTTTTGTTGAGTAAAAAATAGTTTTTTTTTTGTTGGCCAGAGAAAAAAAAAGACAACTTTAGCCGAAACATCGAGATTTGTTTCAGTTTATATCACCCATCGAACAGTGAAGGAGAAAAAATTAGAAGAATCAGACAGAGTCACAGAAGAGACGTTCGAATTGATGTCGCTCTCTACGGTAGCTTCTGCTGTTGGCGTTCTCGAGCTCCCTTGTTTGCGTCTGTTACCAATCTCAAACACCCAAATCCAATTTCTCACTATCGAAGCTAGAAAACAACCTAGAAGAAGAAGACGCGAGCTCTCCTTCAGCTCCTTTCCGGTACTTATCAACTCGAACCATCGTCTCCGTCATGGTTTCTCCGAGCTCAATTCAAGTTTTGATTCCACTGAAAAAGGTTTTGTCGCTTCTGTAAGTCCCTCTATTGAATCGATTATAAGTTAAAGGTTAATCCTTTGTGTCTTCTGTGTAAATATAACTGAAAGCTGATGATGATATTTGTTTGTTCGTGTATAAGCTTAGTTTGAAGATGGTGAACAAGTGAGTAGTGAAAGCTCTTCAGGTCTTGGTGATAGTTATGTGGCCTTGTTTGTGCGGATGCTCGGTTTGGACAATGACCCTCTTGATAGAGAGCAGGCCATAGAGGCGCTATGGAAATACTCTTTGGGTGGAAAGAAATGTGTTGATGCAATAATGCAGTTTCATGGTTGCTTAAATCTCATTGTCAATCTTCTCAAGTCCGAGTCCAGTTCGACCTGTGAAGCTGCTGCTGGGCTAATACGGTCTATAGCTTCTGTGAATCTGTACAGAGAATCCGTTGCTGAGAGTGGAGCGGTGGAAGAGATAACCGCTCTATTGAGCCGGCCTTCGCTAGCTACAGTGGTATGAAGGATTGTGACTTTAAAGTAGTATACTTTTGTTTGTTGGATTTGAATTTTGAGATATGATTGTTTGAAAGTTTTGTTTTTTCAGGTGAAAGAACAAAGCATTTGTGCTCTGTGGAATCTGACTGTGGATGAAGAAATCAGGGAAAAGGTTGCTGACTATGATATCCTTAGGCTACTCATTAGTTTCCTTGAAGATGATGATGTAAATGTAAAGGAAGCAGCTGGTGGTGTCTTGGCCAATCTAGCCCTTAGCCGCTCGAACCACAAGATTCTGGTTGAAGTAGGAGTCATACCCAAACTGGTAAGACCTTTGCTCTATATTCCTGATAAAATCAAACAATCTATTGTTCATCAGCTTTCCATTCAAATATCCATCCATTACAGCTTATCTGTGGTACGTTAGAGTGAAGTGATTACGTTAGGTGAGAACCGTAAGGATGCGAAATTGGTTTAGTGGTTGACCATTGCTTAGGGGGATGTTATTTTATTTGGAAAACCGTCTATTTGTTGGTCTTTTTTCAGCTTGCTTATTACCTTCCTAATTGGTATCCAGGCAAAACTATTGAAAGGCGATAATACAGATAACAAAGGGTCCAAAGTTATTCGAAAAGAAGCAAGAAATGTGCTTTTGGAGCTCGCCAAAGATGAATACTACAGAATTCTCGTCATTGAGGAGGGTGTTGTACCCATTCCCATAATTGGTGCAGATGCTTACAAGTCCTTCAGACCGGATCTGTATTCTTGGCCTAGTTTACCAGATGGTATAAATATTGAGCAGACAGCAAAAGCTCCTTCCAGATTTGGTGCCTCTGAGCTGCTCCTTGGTTTAAATGTTGACAAGAATGTTGACGACGTAGACGAAGCCAAAATGAAAGCAATAGTTGGGAGGACAAACCAGCAGTTCCTTGCCCGTATTGGAGCAATTGAATTTGAGAAGGAAATTAAATCTGAAGGACCTGGGAAATCTCAGCAGCTTACTCTTCTTCCTTGTGTAGATGGTGTGGCTCGTCTAGTCTTGATTCTTGGATTGTCAGACGAATTGGCAGTTACAAGAGCTGCAGAGTCAATTGCTGATGCATCTATCAACGAGGATATGCGGGTTTCGTTCATGGAAGCCGGAGCTGTAAAGCCTTTGGTTCAGCTATTAGCTAACAACAACAAAGAGGCTGTTAAACTACCCGTCATCCGTGCTTTGAAAAATTTATCTCTTAGGTACTTATCTCTGATTATTCTCTACATTTTTACTTGGCGGTTTTTCCTCAGAAGTTGTAACTATATTTACTTGATCAAATGCAGCCGTACTGTTTGCCAGAGGATTGAAGCTGAAGGTGCAGTATGGTTTCTTATTGATCTTCTGAAGCAGCCAGAGATCTCGCCAAGCGTAACAGAACAGGTCTGACTTTGTTCTCGTCCTCCTTCATCTTTGATATCTTTTTCTATGATATAATGGGTTAACTGGATGTGGAAATGGTCTTTGTGAACAATGTTACACAGATTCTGGATATACTTGCTCATATCTTAGATCCTAGCAAGGAAATGGAATCCAAGGTATGTTTATTTTCCAAGTTTTATCATTTTACATTAAATCCATTCTCATTTGGCTTAAACTATTTCCCTATTCGCTCCAGTTTTATGAAGCACCAGTGAACGGATCAAAAGCAGACAACAGGCCAGTCTTCTTCTCGATTTTCCTTTTTTCAACTCATTCGTTTTGTTCTTTTAGAAAGTATCAAATACTCAATATCATGTGGGAATGAACAGAAAGGAAGTTCTGGACGCTGCTGTTTTTTCTCGGCTTGTACAAATTGCTCAAACAGCCTCTCCTAACCTGCTAAGAAACGCAATCTCCGTCATCGAGTTTAGTACAGTCATTAATCCTAACATGGACACGATCATCTCCGAGGATATCACAACTGTTCTGGATGTTGCTCTCCGACAGAAAGTCCTGGAAGGTACATGACTTATATAGATAGATCTGTTTGAATTCATACAAATGTGTTACTCTTATGATTTCACACCAAGCAATTTTGATATTCATGACAACATACAAGACTTCTTTTTAAATGCAGAACCTGAGAACGAAACTGAGGAGTTAGAGAAACATCTGCTTGAGCTAGAAGAAGCTGGTTTGACAATTTCTGCTGCTTCAAGGTTACTGACAAAACTTCTCGACTCTGAGTCCTTTCGCCAAACAATGGATATGACGCTCTACACGGAATTACTAAGGAAGATCCTAAGATCAAGTCTCCCTTTACACTACAAAGACTGGGTTGCCGCTTGTCTTATCAAACTCACCACTCTCTCCTCTCCTTCTCAATCCCTCAACAATCCAATCAACGTTGAGGTATGCTAGTGTATTAGTTTATACTTCAGATCTCAAATTACAAAACTTTGCGAGTTTATTGAACCATCTTTTGTATATCAAAAGGTAACTTTGTACAAGACGATCCCAAAACTTGTGGAACAGATGAGCTTTCCCTCATCTCCAGAAGCGAAAGAAGCAGCGGTTTTGGAACTGAACAAGATAGTCGCTGGTGAGGGAGTCCCACAGTTAACACAAGCTCTTGCCTCAGAGGGAGGTATAGAGCCGCTGGTGAAGCTTCTAGAAGAAAGGAACGAAAAATGTGTAGAGGCGAGTTTATCAGTATTGTATAACCTGAGCATGGACAGTGAGAACCACACTGCCATTATAAGAGCCGGAGCTGTACCAGTGTTGAGACGGATCGTTATGTCTCAGAGACCACAATGGGAGAGAGCTCTTCGGTTACTCAGAAATTTGCCCGTTTGATGATACAAGTTGTTTCTTGAATCACTTGAAAACGTTTCAAGAAATGCGAATATATGTCAACGTAAATGTTTGGAATATGTTAGAATAATAAAATGTTTTTCTTTTGGAAGTAGTTATTAGTCAGCGTAGGAGAAGACTATAGTCTATAATGTCATGTGGGTCGAATATTCGAAAAATATTCAACATTAAAGTAATTAGAGTACGTAGCACGTATCATCAGCATATTCTGCAGATCCATATGATCCATCAAATTTTTTTTTAAGGCGAGCAAAATAATTAAATTCAACGGCAGAGATTTTCTTACTGCGTCGCTGTAAAGTTAAAAAAACGAGAGAAACGTTCCAGTTCACTCACTTGGCAAAAGGTGAAAACGAGAGGAGCCACACGTGTCGCGGTCTCGTTTAGCTTAAGCAAACTTCATTTGCGTCGATTGTAATTAAGAGCTCCTTTTATCATCACATCACTCTCTCTTGTTCTCTCTACATTCAATTCTCTTCTTCTTCTTCGTTTCAAGGCGATATGGCTTTCAAGGTTTCTCTCGTCTCAACATCTCCTATTGATGGCCAGAAACCAGGAACTTCTGGTCTCCGTAAGAAGGTTCGTCGATCGATCCATTATTTCTGAATCGAGCGAAATCGGATTGGTTTGAGTTTGTTTGTCCATCGTCTTGTATCTGGATCAGATCTGTTTAAATTTACTTAAACTGGAATTTAAGTGAGATTAAACATCTGCTCGCGTCTGATTTAGATTTGATCTATGCATTGATCTATATTGAATATGCAGATAGCTGAATGATGACAAAATTGCGTCCGGATCGTGTTTTCGTTTTATGTTAAATGATTGTTTAGGATCAACTTCGAGATCACGTTATTTATCTTTGATTTGAATCTATATTTTTAGTATATATTTGGGACGCTGCTATGCGGTGAATGTTAAATCTGATAAAATTATATACACATAGAGCTTTGAGATTATGTGTTTGAATTCATGTGGCGAAATGAAGACTATATGGATTGGATTTGTGTATTGTTGATATTTCAGATCTTTATTTGTTATACGTTTCGAGTGTTAATGATCTTTGGATGGATGAGCAAATCATATATGTAAGAATCAATGACGTTTATTGAAACTCACTGATCAGACATTTCAGATCTGTTTCAAATATATGGTACACTGAATCTTATGAAAGAAATTTGGGTTAATCATTTTATCCTATCAATCTAGTGTTCATTGTTTGGTCTGCTCTCTGTAAATACCAAACTAGCATCTTTTGTTCTCTCTGATTGGTATTATGGTTTGTCTGTGTAGGTGAAAGTGTTCAAGCAACCCAATTACCTAGAGAATTTTGTCCAAGCAACATTCAATGCTCTTACACCAGAGAAAGTTAAAGGTGGGATTTGGTCTTACTCATCTTGGTTGCTATTTAAGTAGGTGCTTGTTAACATAACGGTTCCTAGGAAGATATCTGCTCATTCGAAAAATTCATGAGTATTTGTTCATCTGTGCAGGTGCCACACTTGTGGTCTCTGGTGATGGTCGTTATTACTCAAAGGATGCTGTTCAGGTATAATCAATGTGTTTCCTTGTCTTCTGAATCTGGCTGAATGTAATCGGCGTATCCAATACTTAGGATATAATTATGAATTAGTGCTCATGTGTTTACAATATTTTGGTGGGAACTCATGTGTTACGTTGCTATATTAGCAAATGAACCTTAATGTATGTGCAAGGTTTTTTGGATAAGTTTGTTTGACCTGCTCCTGTTACAAATCTGTTTCCTGCTGCTCCAGATGACCATGTTTTACAGCTTTTCCGACAATTTTATTTCCTGTCATGACAGATCATAATTAAGATGGCAGCAGCTAATGGTGTGCGACGTGTGTGGGTTGGTAAAAACACTCTGCTATCAACTCCTGCTGTATCAGCTGTAATTCGTGAAAGATCAGGAGCTGATGTGAGATATCTTTCTTTAAGCTCATGGTTGTAGTGATCTTTGGTTTTTTTTTTTATTATTCACTATGTTTTTCCCTGAGCACAAAATGTAATGATGGTTATGAGAGACTTAACATCAGTCTCTGGTTACAGGGATCGAAAGCAACTGGAGCGTTTATCTTAACAGCAAGTCACAATCCTGGTGGCCCTACTGAGGTATGTTCTGTTCTTGTTCCGTCTTTATTGTGCTATGCCCCTTTGAATTTTGCCACTCTTTATCTTTATTGTTTCACTATTAGTAAATCAGATATCTAGATCGATAAGACTAAGAGTTGATTCATACCCCTTATACAGGATTTTGGAATCAAATACAATATGGAAAACGGAGGACCTGCCCCTGAATCAATCACTGATAAGATTTACGAGAACACTAAGACAATCAAGGAGTACCCAATAGCACAAGATCTACCCAATGTATCTAAACATTCTGAAGAATCCTCTTATATATTTTCCATCCATCATCTGTCTTTTGTTGAATCATAGTTGATCTGGTCTCTGTGGCTGAATGCGACAGGTTGATATCTCTGCTGTTGGTGTAACCAGTTTTGAAGGACCTGAAGGAAAATTTGATGTTGAAGTTTTTGATTCCGCAGATGACTACGTGAAACTAATGAAGTGAGTGGTCCCTCAGTTTAAAAGCATGATTCTAGAATCTGTCCTCTCTGCGGTTTGTGTGCAATTTCTATGATCTTTCTAAAAATATTTTCTCGCTCCTTCAAGGTCAATCTTCGACTTTGAATCCATCCGGAAATTGCTCTCGTCTCCAAAATTTACATTCTGGTATGTACCTAATTGGTTCCCAAACCTTTTCCATTGAGTTAAATTTTGGAATAGATGTTCCATGGCTTTAATTTTGTATTTTACTTTGTTTTATAAAGCTATGATGCATTGCACGGAGTTGCTGGAGCCTATGCACATCGTATCTTTGTCGAAGAACTCGGTGCGCAAGAAAGCACGTTATTGAACTGCACACCCAAGGTCTTACTTTTGCCTAACCAAGAAGTTATATTCTTTAAAAAATTATAAATACACCTCCATCCTCACAAATTATCGCAATACAACATTTTGTAGGAGGACTTTGGAGGAGGTCATCCGGATCCCAATCTGACCTATGCTAAGGAGCTTGTGGCACGAATGGGATTAGGTAAATCCGACTCCGGAGTTGAACCTCCAGAATTTGGTGCCGCTGCTGATGGTGATGCAGACCGTAACATGATCCTTGGTAAAAGGTAGTTTAGTAATGTTCTTTTAAGTGAGATACATACATGGAGCAGGGATACCAAGTAAAGTATCTCTTCTTTTGTAGGTTCTTTGTAACTCCATCGGATTCAGTTGCCATAATTGCTGCAAATGCTATTGGGGCCATACCGTACTTCAGCTCTGGTTTGAAAGGTGTTGCGAGGTATTATACACTCAGGCTCTTTCTTTATTTCTAGCTGAATTTTGTGTATACAAAACACTCTTAATATATCTCTTTTTGCTTAATTTTAACTTCCACTTCTTATTTTAGGAGCATGCCGACCTCAGCTGCTCTTGATGTTGTTGCAAAAAGCTTGAATTTGAAGTTCTTTGAGGTACATGTCACCGTGCAACTTCTATCCAGCTTCTCTTCCTCCCAACTACATGAATTAATTTACATCTCTAATAAAATCACATATCAGGTTCCAACAGGCTGGAAGTTTTTTGGTAATCTGATGGATGCTGGGATGTGTTCTGTCTGTGGGGAAGAAAGTTTTGGAACTGGTTAGTGTCTATTGCTACTCTCGCACATCTGTTAATAACCTTAAAATAATCTTTATGGTTCTGAAGTAAAGCTCTTTCACAGGCTCGGATCATATCCGTGAGAAAGATGGGATCTGGGCAGTTCTTGCATGGCTTTCCATTCTTGCTCACAAGAACAAGGAAAATCTAGACGGAAACAGTAAACTGGTAACGGTTGAAGACATTGTGCGCCAGCACTGGGCTACCTATGGCCGTCACTATTACACCCGTTATGACTATGAGGTAAAAGTTGCTAAGTTTGGTGACTGTATTTTTTATTCGACATTTGGTGACTGTATTATACCATATTATGTGATACTATATTATGCGGAACAAACAGTACCCTCAGTGATATCTTAAAATTTGTCTTCAAAGAACGTAGACGCAGGTAAAGCTAAGGAACTGATGGAGCATTTGGTCAAATTGCAATCTTCAATTCCTGAAGTCAACAAGTATACACACTTCCACTTCTCTGAACTCCCTTCCATCTTTACTTGGAACACTTACTTGTCAGTTCGGTACTCTGTTTTCCTAATTTCTTCCTCTCTTGATTTGATTTAGGATTGTGAAAGGAATTCGGTCGGACGTGGCAAATGTCTCCAGTGCCGATGAATTCGAGTACAAAGATCCAGTTGATGGCTCCATCTCAAAGCACCAGGGAATCCGTTACTTGTTTGAGGATGGATCACGACTTGTAAGTTATCTTTTTCTTCGGTTTTGAGCCTTTAGACATATCAGCTTGAACAAAGTGATAGAAATTTCATATCCCATTAGATCCATAACCATCAACAGCTCATAGTTAGTTGAGGTGTAGAATCACAAAACTAATTATTCAAAACCATCAAAACATTTGGACATAGTATAGCCTTACATACGTATAGGAAAATCAAAACTAATGAATCCCCTCTTGTTCTATCTTAAACTCTATGAAGGTTTTCCGTCTCTCTGGAACTGGCTCAGAAGGAGCAACCATCCGGCTCTACATTGAACAGTACGAGAAGGATGCTTCAAAAACCGGACGAGAATCTCAGGAAGCTTTGTCTCCTCTGGTCAGATGCTTAATATAAAACATCAAATAATCCTTGCATTCTTTTCCGACTAGTCTTATTTGACTAATAATACCAAAAGGCTTTTCTCTCATCTAATGTAGAATTGTTGTTGATGTGTGTTTCACAGGTTGACTTAGCTCTGAAACTATCCAAGATGGAGGAATTCACCGGCCGATCAGCTCCAACCGTCATAACATAAGAATGGTCAAGTTCAACGACTCAAATCATACACTTTTGTCTGCGCTTATGTGATGCTTTCTTCTTATACTTTCTCTTGTTCCAAATTACTTACATTATAAAAATAATTAGTCTCAGGGAGAATTTGTATTTCTTATCCAAATTCTGAACAACTCTGACCGACTTCTGGGGTTGTCATGAGGCTTCTACTTTTTACGGATTTGGCTTTCTCGGTTTTGTTTTCGTCTTTTGCATGATTAAAAGATTGTTATTGCAGTTCTATATGAGTTTGCAAGTTTGGTCTCTGAACAGTTAACATCAAACTTCGTTGATGATACCTTAACATATTTAAGGTTTGGTTTTGGTTTACTTAGCTGTTGTTATATCTTGAAGAAGCCTTCTACGTACAGCCATTGACCATATCTCTAAGTTTTGTTTTACGTTACAATTTTAATGCAACCAACAAAATTACATACAACTCTATCTGAATTTGGTAAATTCAATTGGTTCTTCAGAAGAGTGTTCACTCTCTCGAGCTGTGGTGTGATGTTGTTAACAACATCATTTAATGATACCATGATAATCTATCATCTATGGGCGAAACCATTTTTTACATCATTTAAAATATATATATAGGCAGAGAGAAGTCGATCTTGAAATCAAAAGGGAGTAAATGAAAGAGAAGGTGAATAAATCTGAGTTGCTTTCGTAATGAATATAGAAAATTGGAATAAGGAAACTCGAAGATTTAGTAATTAGAGTCGTACACAACCCTAATTCTCCCACCGGACCTTCCATATTTAGAACGAAGCTCTATTCAACTTTCGTCCCCACTTAAACCACACTATCCTTTATTTCGTGTAAGTATATCTTTCTCTATTATGTTTTAGTATCAAATATATATATATATATATATATATATATCGGATATTTCATATCCAAATTCAGACATCTTGAGATCAATCAAGTATCAATACCATGTGAATAATTGAATGTCACATATATATTATACATTTATGAGCGTGAGCAAAAAAAGAAAGAAATTGGACTTTACAATATTGTAATATATAATTTTCTCGAAAAAAGCTATGCATATGAAAAAGCTAGCTAGAGAGAGAGTTAGCATGTTTTGTTGATATTTCCAAAAGCACCTAACGAACTACCACTACCACTACCGGCACTACTGTCTATCACACTCATAACACATAACAAGCAAAACAAAGCCTACATGTTGACTCAAAACTGCTTCCATGAATTGTAGAAGAAGTTATTTAATTAGTCGATTCCTACGTAATTAACAAACAACTCGAATTGATTGAAAACAAACTCCCACTCCCAATATTACATACCCGATCTATCATCTCTAGATTTCAACTAGTGTACTACTTTTAGCTATCATTTTTAGTGGTTTAGTGTAGGCAGTAGCGGATCCAAAAAAAAAAAGTTTTATCGGGTGAGATTTGAACAAGTTTGGTGGTGTCTATATTGAGATTTAACCATTTTAGCCAAATCATCTTTGTAAAATTTGCTTGCAAAACTAAATTATATCATTTAAGGTGGTGCATATGACACCCCTTCCATATACGTGGATCCGCCCATCATAAGTGTAGGTAAATATTTCTTTGAGATATATGATATATTTTTTTAAGCAATATATGCATTCGAGATATAAAGTCTTTCGTAATATCTATGAAAATGTAGCTCATTCACTTCCATTTCCAACACTCTCATTCGTATTGGTAATTGATTTGATACGTTTTGAATAAAATCGCATAAATCTTACTAAAATTACGAGTATGATGGACGACCAAACCATTGGTACCAAAATATAGTAGTAACACGTTGATGCCCTAAAGATGCTATCAAGATTCCGCCACAAATCTCTAAGTGGATACAAATTTCGTAT
Organism: Cardamine resedifolia; assembly: GCA_014578085.1. NCBI lineage: Eukaryota > Viridiplantae > Streptophyta > Magnoliopsida > Brassicales > Brassicaceae > Cardamine > Cardamine resedifolia. The sequence continues at coordinate 144,975 of VBRH01000239.1, read as the reverse complement.
ATTATGAATTCATTAGATTTGTGTATCTCACGATCACTATTACTCTCAGCTAATGTCTATTGCATACGCCATCATCATTCATCAACATCAATATTTGAAACATTTTATTTACAAAAACAAGGCGTTTATATAATTTATATACAAGTCTACCCTACCCTTAAAAAAAAGTGTTGTATGTCTCGACAAAATATTAACGAGAGGTTAGTTCTACCGCCACCTATCACCATTAGCGAATAGCGCCACAGGTTAATTCCATTAGATACGAAATATGACATAATCAGGATTATAATTGTTTTTATTGGCGCTAATTAATGTTCGTACGCTGTACACTAAATATAGAATCAACGATTGTTTCCACTCAAATGATATTAGAAATTTGAATATGAAAATGCTTTAAAACTGTGTAAAGGCCTCTTTCATTGGCTGTAATTGTTTTTCTTTACGGAAATATCTTTGGCATTCAGTCACTTACCAAAATGTATGTTCGATTTATTTTTTTTTCTGTAGCCAACAATGTATTAGAAATTTAAAATTAGTCCTTTTTTTTTAATCAGCACTTCCATACTACTTTTTTTTGTGGATTAACTCATAATTAATTGTTATGAACTTATGATGTAGCTACGTGACAGAAATTGTAGAAAATGTCGTTTTTGTAGACCTAAACCATTAATTAAGGGATAAAGTAAGAAAACTTGTTCAGCGAGAAAACATATTAATTTCCACAAAAGACGGATTTAATTAAATTTTCATTGAAAACTTTAATTTGGTCAAGCTCACACGAAACTCATGTGAAAGCCTCGACTTTTGATTTTGTTATTTACTTAAAACTCTTTCTGAGAAACACCCTAGCACTTGGTTGGTAGATTTCACATCAGAACAAATTTTAGATTTTTAATGGTGACATAAACTTTTGTGGTTGGAGCGGCGTAGTTGTATAATAACTTCATTTAATCATTGTTCAAACAATTTTTTTTGGTACAAGTATAAGCGTTCTTTTAGGATGCAAACTAAATTAGCCTTTCAAACACATGAAATTTAATCACTATAATAAAAGGATACTCCATATGTTAATTTATTTTACAAGAATAATTTTGTTTTTAAAACATCTTCGATCAAAAATAACTTTATAAAAAGTAACGTAAAAATATAATAAATTGCTAATAGTATATTTGTTTGTTCCGTTCTTTTTGGTGTGACTGATAACTTTTCATCGCTTTAAAAATGTATCATTAGTATGGTTACCAATCTATAGTACTGCTATCGTTTTCAGTACTTTTACATTTTTAAACTATTCGTTGCCGTATTTTTTGTTTAAAATATTACCGCTAATCTGAACGTAGAAACTGCTGTATTTGTTTCATAATTTTATACTAATCACTCCTATCACTATTTGTAGTGTCAGGGTTGTTGACATGTGGCGCTATGGGAAAGGTCCATGTCTCTCAAACTTCTTGAACATGTGGCAAACCATGAGCCTCGCGCACTTGCGAAATCAAATTTAGTATCTGTTCATGGTTTGATCCTTGAGGATCCTTTCGTACGTAGTTGTTTAATTCACATAAATAAAGCTCTTATGTTATGTTCAATGTTTTTGTCATAAGTTCGAGCCAATGGCCATAGCTAACTTGGATTCTATAAGATATATTTTTCTTAATTTAAAATGTTAATTTCCAGTAGGGACTCACTTGTGGGTTTTCATATTAATCTCAACAAGGAAAAATTAAGAATAATGATTATCCAATGCATGGATTTGTGCAAGTAAACCAAAAAAAAAAAAAA
>VBRH01000239.1:96216-111795 GCA_014578085.1 Cardamine resedifolia | reverse complement strand
TTTTTTTTTTTTTTTGTGTGAGAGAAGAAGACGAAGAAACTATGGTTCTTCCAACACAATGACTAATTCATGCTTTCGTCGTTGTAGCATCATGCAATTTATAACTGTTGTGTCTTTAGATTATTTCTATTTTTGTCTGCTAAGTGTACTTTTTTCTTGTTTTAATCCACTAGAGATTTGTTACATGTCCATTTTCATCGTTTGTAAGTTGTAAAATCGGTAATTTACTGCAAGTATACATATTGATATTGTTCCTTTATTTTGCTATGGAAGAGAATTGTAAAATTGACTTACTTAATTATCTATCTTCAAACGAGTTTTTTTTTTTTCAAAAAGTAAAATTTTTACAAAGTAGAGAGAAATTTGGCACAATAATATTGCGTATCAAATTTGCTCTCTTATTTTCTCACGTTAGGTCTCTTTTTTTTTTGTTCAAAACTTGATACATCAATTCTCCTTCTTGTTTTCCAGTTTTCAATAACAATTTCAAAAACAAAATTTTAATTTCAAAATAAATGGTTTATAACTTAAATGTAAGAAGAGCATATTAGCTTTTACAAGATAAAAATAAATTCTACAAAACCAAAGGCTCTCAATCGAAGAACAAAGTTTAACTTTTCAATCAGAAGTATCAAAACTTTCTCAATCTTCTCAAAGTTTAAGGCTTCTCAGGTTTTTCCTTGTGTCTCCATCTTCTTCCTCAACCTGAAAGAAATACACATACGTAAGAAAATATCGAAGTCATTGCAGAGACAAACAAAGTATACCCTAAACATCTTGCGAGATTATTAAAGCCAGCTTATTGAATCTCACCTCAACAATCACTCTTGATTTCTTCTTCGCTTTTCGATTATCATCAAACTTCTTTAAAGCTCGTCCCTTTTTATGAATCACAACTTGTTCTTCAGCATCATCGTCATCTTCATCATCCGAGTCTGTAGAAAGTTCATGGATTGGGATCATTTTTAATGAAAAACAAAGCTACATATGTAGTTGATGGTAGTGAAAACCTATAAGTGACCATCAACAACTCAAATGCATTCAAACATATTACAAGGGATGAATAGCATCTCAATATTTAAATGCACTTCTTGAGTTCATGAAAAAAAGTAAGAAACAGGACGAAGATGGTCTTTTTACCATGATCATCACCCTCAAGGTGAGACTCTTTGGTTGGAAGACCATAGAAATCTTCGATGTCTTCTTCTTCTTCCTCTTCTAGTTCATCATCGCCTTCAACATATTCAATCAATCCTTCCTGAGATATAGTTTTAACAAATAAAGACCAGTAGAAAGAGGCTGCATCTAGGTTTGATTGGACAACAAAAATTACACGATTCTACAAAAGTACCTCCTCTTCTTCTTCTTCAACCTCCTCTTCAACATTCGCTTCTTCACCAAGAACTTTGTTCCACACAGTCTCTGAGTAATTGTATATGTCACCGTAAATGCCTTTCTTCAACCGTTCTAACAACTCGGTTTCAATTTGCTGTACAAAAGAAACAATACTATCATGAGAACCTCGGAAGTAAAGTGAAACAAGTAAAATCAAAACCCCAAAAACAACAAATTGTGACCTTATCTAGGACCGCTGCTTTTAAAGCCTTTTCCTCTCTTCTTGCCTCTCTCTTTATTTGCCTCCTAGGCGTAGGCAACACCTTCTCCCTATAATTCAAAAACAAAACCACCAAATGATTAATCAGAACAAGAAAAAACTAGACAGAACATGTAAATCAAACTCCACGAACAAAGACCAGAAGAGGACAAGACCTTGTTTTCAGAGCAAGTTTTCTCATACGAATACGCATCTGAGTCATTTTAGTAAGTCTTTGTTTAACCTTGTGCTGCAACAACTTGGGCCAGTACAACTGCAACAAATAAGAAAAAAAGATATTAAACCCCAGAATCTTAAAACATTAACATAGCTAAAAAGATGAAGAAGAAGGAAGAGATAAATCTCAACTCACCAAGTGTTTGTCAATCAATTCAAGAGCCTTCTCATAGTTTCTAGGCAGCTTAATTCTCTCCCACAAATTCTTTGGCATGTGAGCTCTCTCTATAGTCTTCATGTATAAATAAAACACTCCTGAGTAACAACAACACCACCACAAAAAAAAAAAATCCATTGTAAGAGACCACACAACACTGAGCTCAAAAGAAACATCTTTTGAATTGCTCTTAACTATATCAAGTAAATCTCAGCTGAAAGATTGCAACTTTTTGAATTCTATTAGCAGATATAAGAAAATTTACCATCATGGTCTCGGATGGTGGCGTATCTGCTATTGGCAAGAGGGCAAGAGCTTCGATTACAGATTCCGGTTACATTATAAGGGTTTCTGCAGAAGATTCCAGTTTCGATTCTACAAAAGCAAAAGAGAGAAAGATCTCAATCAACAAATCGAAGCATGGATGAAATTGAGAGAGACAAGTGAAGGATTAGAGACATTACTTGGCCATATAACTGCAGTGCTTGTGTCTGATAACTTGCCATATGACCTCATCGTGCTGCATCTTTCACGGTGAAGTTTGAAATCTGGGTTTAAGGATTCGGCAAGATTTTAGGGTTTATGAAGGAAGAAGGAGAAGCTGTGCAGGACGGCGGCGATCAATCAACTGTCGTCGAAAATATCAAAAGCTGAAGTGGAAAGTGAAATAACTTAATTTGATGTTAAGGGTTTATCTTTTGGGCCTAGCCCAATATAAATAAATCTCAAATGATAGTTATATGTCAACGTTGTGTAAATGTTTGTTAAAGGGTTGGTTTGTGCTTGTTAATCATAACCATAACATAGAAGATAGCCAAAGATACACAAATTTTGAAGCACAGTAGTTCGACCCCACCCTATAATTTTTTTTTTTCCTTTATTTGCATTTATCAAAAAATCTCAAAAAATATTAGAAACTATAGCCTTCAACAATATTTTGTAATAAAAACACCAAAAATAGTTAAATTATAAGAGTCAATGTATTGGTGTCTTAAAATAAAAAAATGTTTGGGACAACAAAAAACAAGTCAAAAATGTTTTTGAGGTTTGCAAAAGAAAGGATCATTGCGTGAGAATAAAATTCATATGGTATAATTGGGTCAAAAAACTCCAAAAGGCCCAACTTATTAAAAAGCCCAAAACTTAAAAATCCCTTTCTGATTCTCTGAAAACCCTAGCTACTCACAGTCCTCTCTATATAAAAACCTTTCTATTACACATATAAAAAAATCCCTAGATCTAAAATCAAAAATGGCGACGGCGTTGAAGAAGAACAGGAAGAAGAGAGGACACGTCAGCGCCGGTCATGGACGTATCGGAAAGCATCGCAAGCATCCCGGAGGTCGTGGTAACGCCGGAGGTATGCATCACCACCGTATCCTCTTCGACAAGTACCATCCAGGTTACTTCGGCAAAGTCGGTATGAGGTACTTCCACAAGCTTCGTAACAAGTTCTTCTGCCCAATCGTGAATCTCGATAAGCTCTGGTCACTCGTCCCTGAAGACGTGAAGGCGAAATCAACAAAGGACAATGTTCCGTTGATCGATGTAACGCAGCATGGTTTCTTCAAGGTTTTGGGGAAAGGTCATTTGCCTGAGAACAAGCCTTTCGTTGTGAAGGCTAAGCTTATCTCTAAGACTGCTGAGAAGAAGATTAAGGAAGCTGGTGGTGCTGTTGTCCTCACTGCTTAGGTTTTAAGTTAATTTCTCTGCTCTTTTAAAAAAAAAATATTTTCTCGTTTTTGGAACTCAAGCTTTGTGGTGTTTTGGATTATTCAATGAGAGATCTTTTAATCAGTGGTAATGGATTATATAATTAATTGTGTTATTTTGAGTTTAGATTTGGTATTGATATTGGGAATTTTTGAATGCTGCCATAGATTATCACTGGTTTAATCCGTAATCATTTCATTGCTCTGATCTAGCTCTTTCATCTACATGAAAGCTATTGCACCGATTAGTCTCATTTTCAATTATCATTTGCCATTTTTAATAGAAACATGTTAGCTTTTGTCATTTCATGTTAGCTTACTATTTGCTCAAATATATGTGTAAAAACCTCAAAAGTACAAATCTTCCGTAGTGTCACAACGTGTTAGGATTCATATAACAATGTTTTGTCTGATCAAGCTGAGAAAACTGTTTCTGTCAAGATTGTCTTCTTGTTTACTAACTCTGCACTACATCAACTAGTTTAATAAACATCTCCTTTGATAGTTTTCACCATCTGAGTAGTATATAATCTTTTCTATCATTTGATTTCTTCAATCTCATCTCCTTGACCTGTTTCGCCTCCCCATTTCTTTATTCTAGCCTCTGCCAATGAAGCCTGAACAACATATTCATGAACGTCTTTTAATACCCAAAATCCCCAAAACAGATACTAAAAAATCAAGAGTTGTTTTCTTCACCTCTTTGTTCCAGTTGGTTCTATAGATCATCAAAAGCAGAACACAAGTCTGAACAACCGTTCCAGTTAGCATTCCTGTCCATATCCCCTGTGATTGTGTATCAACATCAACTTAAAGCTTATCATGTTAGAAACTCAAGATTATACATACATATACCTTTACTCCATAGTCCATCTTGTAACCGAGTATAAGACCAATAGGTACACCACATAAATAGTAACACCCAACGTTCACATATGCAACGATCCCTTGCCACCCAGCTCCAACTGCTACACCTTTTGTCCCATATCACACAAAACCCACATTTTGAACATAATGACCCTAAAGCTGATGCAGTCTAAAAGGTTATTATAATGTTGCAAAAGAATCTCACCAGAAAGAACAGGCTGAATGTTGTTGATGACTATAGTGAGAGCCAGCAATGGAGTCAGCTGCTTCACGAGTTCTCTCACTTCTTTATCATCTGAGAATATCGCTGGATACTTGTCTCGTAACACGATTAGAGTCATTGATATCACTGCTCCTATCGATACAGAAGTTATCATAGCCACTATCAATAAGAATTTCGCCCTTCTTGGGTGTTCGGCTCCAAGCTCATTCGACACTCTTACACTGCACATGAAACAAATATTTGCTTTCTCATTCCATCATTAAGCTTTTCTCTCATAGTCTTTATATAAAATGAATGTCATGTCATGTACCTCACAGCCGCATTGAAGCCAAATGCTACCATGATCGGCCATCCCAATATGTTCATGCTATAACCAAAACCGTTAATTCCGTTCTTAACCAAAACAAAAGCTTCACAGGGACTTGAGGACTCACCATATCGAAAGAGCAGCCACAGAGACTTGAGGGTTCTTGAGGTAACCCGCAAACAGGATCAACGCCATGAAATACCAAACCTCTAGGCTGAAACCAACAACATCCAAGTCACTACGTACCCTATCAATGAGCCATTATGTATCAAAATGTTTTGATATCTAACCAAACCATGACTGCAGAGGCAAGAGACAATCTTGCAAAGCCTCTGAGATTCTTGAACGCCTTCCATGAGAGCCCTGACCAAGCTCTGCCACAAGAACCTCCACAGATATAAACTATTTGAGCTACATCTATTAACCACCACGATACATTCAATACGGCGGCTCCTCCGGCCATTCCCCAACCGAGTTTCAGCATCAGCAACCAACTAAATAGAGCGTGCTCAACCAGCACAGTTGCTGCTATAACCGCCATTGCAATCACCTTGCTCTGTGCCTACAATAATCAAACAATTAAAACTAGTTGAATTTATCTTTAAGTAAATTGATATTTTGATTCTTGTTACCTGCAAGAACTTGGCGGTAGCGAAGTTGACAGCGTAAGCAAAGAGCTGAGGAATCATCCAGAGGGAGAGTTTTCCGGCGGCTTTAGAGATCTCCGGCGACTGTCCGAGGAGACTCAAAAGTGGAGTGGCGAAAACGTAAAAAAGGCAAAGAAGAAGAGCACAAGAGTTAAGGATGATCCAAGACCTCTGCAGATATATTCCCATCATCTCTAGTTGCCCTGCTCCATATGCTTGACCAAAGCGTCGCCAGTGCACTTCCCATCCCAAGCTTATATCAATTTAAACTTTTTAAATGACTAATACTTAGAACTTAGTTAAGAAATTTTACGAATTTTTATGACTATTCATATGTTGATTATTTAGGGATGGTACAAACTTCATATATTTTGTGTCTTATTTAAAAGGGATTTCTATCTTCAGATGGTAAAGATACAACAAGTGTCTTTATCGTTGGCAAAAAATGTGTTTTCATTTAGAGACTATTCATAATTATTTTACATAGATAGTTCTAAAATTGTTAATATATATGAACTATTCGTTTGCTATAAAAAAAAGATCGGATTAATAGATAAATAATTTTTATATGTTGCGATTTGCGACAAATAATGTGTCTTACATACACTACACAATGTATAATGCCTTTTCTTTAATGAATGTGTATATTTATAATGGTTGTTTGAGTGCATAATTAAGCTTAATTACCATAACGCCGACAGAGAAGCCGGCGATAACGGAGTTCTGTATGGAGACGGCAGCTAGAGCCAGCGTATCGACGTGTCCAGCGTGGATCTGCGTGAGGGCGCCTAGAGAATACTGACAGAAGGATGTGAATATCGCAGGACCCGCGAGCCACCACAACTTCTTTGACTCGACCGCAAACTGCCGGAGGAAGTCTCTAACGCCGGCGATCGAAGGCATGTCGGTGTCTGATTTGGTAGCTCGATGTTCCTGTCCCGAGGAGACAGTATCTTCATGATCAACGTTGAGAGTTTCCATAAGTCTTACGAGCTAAAGAGATAGTTATTGACTTATTTCTTGAACATGCATGCATATATTTATGTGTTTATAATCGACTAATAGAGTATATAAAATATATAGGTTTATTAATATAAAATAATTCTATGTTAGGTTCTATGAATATTAGTTAAGGCTTTTCAAATTTCAGTATTGTTCCATAATTTTATAGATGGAGTGGAGGGTACGAGGACAAAGTGGTCTAACTATTGTTATGCATTCTCCAAACTTTTAGTGATGAAATCGACTTTATAACCGAATTTTACTTTCTGAATGAGTTGACTGACTCGAGTCATTAGGTATCTATCATTCAAAAATAAGCATTATTATAAAATTAATTACTAATACCATCATCAACAAAAATGCAAGCGTAAATTCGTTCATGCAAACTACAAAAATAGTTGCAGTTTCGCCGGATCCGTTGATAGGCAAATAAATTAAACAAAATATAATTAATATATGTTGCTAGTTAATCAAAGACCTAACCAACACATTCCATTGCCTTAATACCTAAATTCATAAGCTTTAATATTAATATAATTAACATAAATGCATGAGCTTGTCTTTGTCCTCAATGAATAAACAGTTTAAGACTTTGAAAAAGCATGTTCTTGTTTCTTCTTCTTCTTCTCTAAACTGTACTTTGAGGCCGAAACAACTCTTTCACATAAATAAAAATTCGGACACTAAAACCAAAAAGTTACAAAGCTTGAAACTAAAAGAAAATAAGTGTTGACACCGCTAGAAGAATAATCTCCGGCGCTTTGGTTTAGGAGCCGGTGGACACAGTAGCGGCGGCGGAATCTTGAATTGCTCTGCTTTAGGCGTCGTGCATTCCTCTTCCTCCTCAGCTACTTGTTCTTCTTCTTCCTCCTTCTTCTCCGGTTTCTCAACCGTTGTAACAGGACACTTAACCGGCGACAGTATCATGATCAGCTGCTCTCCATTAGCAATAGTCTTCTTCTCCAATTCTGCTCCTTCTCTGTTTTCTTCTTTATCCGTTTTATTACTTTGCACCTCTTTTCCCTTAGAATCCATACCTTGCCAAGATATAGAAACAGAGCAGCAAGGATTATGAATAAACAGAGGACAGATACAAATATATAAGCTTTAGGACTTTGATCTTATGAAGGTTTATTTCTTTTATAGAATTTTATCACGTTTGGATAATCACATCGTTTAATTAATGAAAATATTAAGTTGGATTCTTATTTAATAATCAAAAACATACTCGGACAAGGATTCCATATTTAAAATAAAAAAAAGTTTTCATATAATTTATTCCTTTAATTTAATTGCATAACTACAAATATCACATTACCACACCAAAAAGGCTATATAGCCTAAACTTCATTCCATGGGGATAAAGATCTTTTTGAATATGGAAGTAGAGACAGAGATAGAAATTTAGACTTTAGAAGAGAATATCACAAAGAGTATAGAGATTTAGCTTTTAATAGTAGCAGAACACAATAGTTGTTCATCAGAAGAAGATTAAGTAATCACATTCTTGAATAACCAAAGTTATTCTCGTACTGAGTCATGAACTCATCGTTGAACTTCTTGAAACTATCCATGATCTCGGGCATCTCTTCTTCCGCAGGCAGGATCGTTGTCCTCAGATGAAACACACTGTCAAAAATCCACAAGAGCAATGAGTTTTATAAGAAAGAAATCGAAAGAGAAAGAACGAAACCGTTATTTGGAGATTATTTACCCATCTTTCTGTCCAAATCCAGAGCCAGGGACTGTGGAGATTCCTGTGGCTTCTAAGAGCTTTAGACAGTAGAAAACGTCTGGAACTTTTCCGGCTTGTTTTGCAGCTTGGATAGCTCCAGGTGGTAACCGTATTTGAGGAAACGAATACATTGCACCTAACATTTACATAAGAAAGAATCAACAAACAAGAAAAATATCCAAATTTCTACACTGAATAGTTTTAATGCTTCGTTTTTGTTTTACCTTCTGTGAAATTGCAGACAACGTTTTTGCAGCTGTTGAATCCATCAGTCATTATCTTTGCTCTTCTTCTCAAAGATTCAAGAATCCCCTTGCTAGAGAAAAAAGTGCAAAAAGGGAATGAATGATTCAATCCGGGGATAATGATTATTGATCATATGAAATGTCTCCAGGCTCATTTATGTATATACCTTTCACGGGCGAACTGATCATATGAAATGTCTCCAGGCTTTGGAGGACTAACCATCAGACCCATCTGGCACAAGTCATATCACTCTCAGAACATACCAAATGATTTCTACAAAAGCAAATCCACATTTACATTAAGACTTTTGACTTACAAAGATCTGCGCAGAGACATTGGGGCTGAGGGCAATCGATGCAACCTTGTATATCTCCTCAACAACCTGCAAAATCAGAAATCATATTATGATTATCTTATGTTTAAACACATAACACAAGTAACTAAACAAAGGTTAAAACAGAGAGTTAAGACTAACCCTTGGAGGGATGTTAGTCATCTCAAAGTATCCACCTCGCTGTCCACATTCGCCCCAATATCCTTTAGAGACGGTGTGGAAAGATACAAGCTGAACTTCCTTGCTGAACGGCGAACCCATGTCCATCAAAACCTTTGTTTTTTTTTTATAAAGAATGTTCATGTTAAAAGAAGGATAACAAATCAGGCGCAAGTTTCAGAAAACATGAAATCGAAGAACAGAAGCTGACCTTCTTGGAGCTGATAAAAGGACGCTCATCTTGGTATATGTTCTGCTGATAAACCTCGTCTCCCAGAAGAACTAGTTTCTCGTTGTAACAGAACTTCAATATCTCTCTTAAGTTAGCTTCGCTTAGACACTGACCAGTTGGGTTCCCAGGGTTAATGATCACCATTGCCTTGACCTGTATACCAATTCAAGAGAATTTGTAACTGGAGAAGGAAAGACATACGCTTCGAGAGAAGATGGAACAAAGAGTGCTTACTGTTATCCCTTGAGAACGAGCCTGAGCAACGGATTGTCGAAGGTTAATAACATCAAGTCCCCAGTTTTCAGACTCATCAAGATAGTAAGGAACAAGAGAACCACCTAACAGTGATATGGTAGCTGAGTAGAGTGGATACTGTGGAACCGGAACTAGAATCTGCCACGCGTGAAAAGACCTTATAAATGAAATGTCAGAGGTAAATCATAGCAGAAAAGACCTCTTGAGACAGAGCATTACCCCGTCTCCATCACCGCGTATAACACAATTCAAGATTTGCATCACACCTTTGCTAGCTCCATCAGTGAGAAATATAAGTTCTGGATCACTGGAATTTGAAAATAAATAAGCAGAAAGCACTGAGCTTGATTTGATTCTACAGAAAAATATATATTTTCATTTTGCAGGAAAACAGAAATGAAAACAATCACCTTGGATACCCATCACGCCTTTCAATGAACTCAGCAACCTCTTTCCTAACTCCTGGAAGGCCTCTTGAGTCACTGTAAGCACCTAATCAAACAGAAAAGGCAATAACTAACTTTTCTAATTGTCAACACCAACCTAAAAATCATAGATGGGGTAATGAGGTCGATACCTAATCCGCCTGAAGTCAAGGAAAGATAGTGTTTAGCTCTTGCAATAGCATCAGCTGGAAATAGCATTCCAACATTTGGATCATCTAGTAGAAACGGAGCTTGACATAGCGCAACCACCTGTAATTGTTTACTATTTAGCCTCAATCTAGATTAAGTTTGGTTGTCTGAGGATTGTATAATATACCTGACGAGGAAATGTCAGCGGCTTCTGTCCTAAAGCATGAGGGTTCCCAACGTTTGTGAAAATAATCTGTTATGTAGTATTCAGCCTAAGTTAGTAACTACTAATAACTATGCACAAATCAAGTGCTAAGATCATAATTGCAAATGCATATCAAGTCCAAAAAACCAACAAAGAACCACAGGTCCTCTATCTTAAAGCTTGTTAAGTTTGCTCAACTTTTCATAAAGTTTCATACTTGAAGTTGGATACAGAGGACACATGATGACACCTTTATTTAGAGTAAAGGCAGAAGAAAAGCCAAAGTGATTACCTTTTTGCCTTCTTTCTGAAGCTCAGAAGCTCGGAGATAAAGTTCACCTCTTACAGCATACTGACACTTCTTGACGTTTTCATTCAGAGAATCGTAGCTGAGTGCCATTTTATGTTCACACTTAAGGCAAACAGTTAGCTCACTTCAACCTTATCAACACCCTTGTCTACAAATCGGAATAGAAAAACACTTGTATGTGAGTGTTCATCAGCAATTGAGACCATAAAGCTAGATTGGATAAATGAATGAAGATCAAAACTAAAGTAAATAGCAAAGATGGAGCTAAAACACACACAAAATCTCCAGCTCATTTTCCAGAACAAATTCGTAATCATACAGAAAAAAAGGTGACGCCTTTTTCAAAAGGGTTTTCGAAATCATTCAAAAGAAGAAGAAATTAATCAATGATCAATCCAAAAAATAAAGAAAAAAAATCCAAATTAATCAACACACACCTTCAAACTCAAATGCTTTGTGAATCCCAAAAGGCTAACTGAAGAGTCACGTTCTGTTTTTCAGAGCCTATTAGTGTGTGTGTGTGTGTGTGTGTGAATTTAAAATATTTGGGAAGCAGATTACAAATGTGTGTCTGACATGAATTTGGATCATTCCTAAATCCAATCATGTGGCATCATAACAAAGGAAGCAGCAGAGCCACTGAAATCAACGAAGATGATTTATCAGACAAAAGTCAATTTGACAATTATCTATCCGTGTTTCGTTTTTATGCTACGAAGACAGTTCTTGGAAAAAAATATGTAAACGGATAATTTGGAAGAGAATAAAAATGTGGTGGAGATTCCGCATACGGAGAGATTTGTAAAATTTGTCATGTTATGGACTTTGTTCTTCTGAGTTATTATACCTTTGGTACTACACCAATAGGGTTGATCCACGTGTCGTTCTTTTTGTGTGTGTGTGTGTGTGTTTCATCCTAAGGTTTGTGTTGTCTTCTGTCTTGGGCCTCTTGGCTCCTCGTAGTTTCAAAAGGCTTAAGTTGTGTGTGCTCATGAGTTGATTCAACACTTCATTTCTGACATTCGAGTGTATGGATAATGGATGGAAGAAAATACTCATTATATCATCATTATGTAATGACACATTAACTCATGTAATAATACAAATTTTCTTATCTAATGATGTTTTTGTTGAACAAATTATTGTTTCATAATTAATGAATTTGGAAGCACATTTAAGTCATTGGTTAAAAGTTTGAAAGGATTATACATCATGTATGAGGTTCGATTCCCATATAGCACAATTTATTGCACATTAGAGGATGTAAAGTTTTTCAGAGATTTCCGAGTGTTGTACATAGAGTCGTTCGTCGTGTTCCCGTGTGTTGTGGGGAGAGTCAGTCGATCAAAAGGATGTCGTACATGTAGAATTGTTCGTCGTATATCCAAGTATTGTGGAGATAGCATGTTCATCAGATGTTTGGACATGCATAACCGTCTATTAAGAAAAATTTGCGTTGTATGATCGTTATTTGAATAAGTGGTTCATAATGACATTTACGGCGGGTAGTCGATAACATCATAACAAGATTATATCAATTATCTCTAATAAATAATAATGATATAAGAAATGACAAAAAAAATGATAACTAGAGCCCACTTTAAATTTTTTATTATAAGATAAATTAAGAAGGTTAAACCTTTCCGAAATTAAACAAAACATCACTTAATATATTGTTTAACATTATTAAATGTTTTAAAAATATCCATGACTGAAATATCCAGAAAAATAAAACTTTAAGGCTCGATGCATTTGAGATCCTTGATGGTGGCGAGTCTGTCGAGAAAGACATCAAAGTCATCGTCGCGGCTAAGCATGCTGACACGAACGTACTTCTTGTCACAGCCAAATCGGTCGCCTCCTCTCGTCAAAACCTTCTTTCCCTTCAAGAGGCTTCCGAGATCTCTCTTCTCTTTACACCCCAACCACGCAAATGCTGCATGCAACAACCCAACCGTTAACGACTCAACCGTTACAAATTCAAGACAAAAACTGGTTTATGTGGTTTAGTACGTACCAGGAGAAGTGGAGATGGTTTTGCCAAAGAAGTTGCAGAACGCTTGAGGGTAATTAGGGAGAGTGAATGCATCACCGGACTCGACGACCTCACGTAGCCTATCCCACCGTGACTTCATCTTCTCGTAGCCATACTCGAAGAAGCTCTCCGATTGTGTCTGACAGGTTTTGGTCAGTTTGTTGAGGATTGTGGTGGCTCGAGTTTGGGACTCCTTCGAGACACCAATGGAGTTGATTGTTAGGTATTGCACCATCTTCTTAGCCACCTCTATGTCCTTCACCAACGCCCATCTTCACCCCAAAAACAATACAATTGATTAAACAAAACCAAAAAGTAAAAAAAAAACAATTTTCTAAAAAAGTAAATCTTTAATTTTCTATTGACTTGGCCGAATAATTAGTTTCAACTTTAGGGTTAAGTTTGACTAACACTAGATTTACTTCAACTAAATCAACGCAAAATTAGAGGTTTATTTGTCTAATATTTTAGTTGAAGACTCTCTTTTACCAAAGACCTAGTAAATTGAGATTTTTTTCCTAATTTTTTTCCAAATAAATTAAGAGCCAAAACGACGAAGTTTAAGTGGTAAGTTTCTCTCAGAACGAAAAACGACGCTGTTTGAAAGTGGTTAGCTCATCTTACCCGATGCGTGACCCAGCGTGGCCGGTGATCTTGGAGAAGGTGAAGAGCATAAGGTCATGGTCTTGACGGCGAGTGATGGGAGTGTAGTGTGGCCAGTAATAAGCGAAGTCGTGGATCACTTTCCCTCCCTGATCACTACGTTTCACCACCGGCTCTCTGATGGTCCCATCAGGGTTGTTCGGTGACGTCACCAACTCGATGTACGGTCCATTTTTGTCGAACGTCCTTGCGTCTCCTTCCCATTCGTACAGCTCCGATCGAAGATACGATCCCTCATCCACGTATGTCTGTAACAATACACAAAAACAAACAATATTTGACGTACTTTAAAGGAAGAATATGTTTTGGTATAACTTAAGAAAATGTGGGACATACATATAAGCGTTAAACTAAAGGTCAGTTTCTATGTAGTCTTTGAGATGTCTCATGTGTTATGCTCATGAAACATGTCTTACTTCACTACACCAAAATAAGAATACTTGTGAAAGTCTTAGATATATATATATATACATCAAACCAACCCTTTTAGGCCATGTAAACATTTTCTGATAAAAGAAAAGAAAATAGGAGATACAAGGAGAGAATATATATTCAATGAGTGGAGGCTTACGGAATAATAAGGAACTGCTGCGACAATGCTGATAGGGTTGGTCTCGGAGAGCGATGAAAGTGCAAACAAAGCGGCCTGACAAAGCTGTGATGAGCCAGTCCCCACCACGATGTAGCGTTCCTCCGTTGCTGCGTTTCCTATGGCACCATGCAAGGCCTTGATCGCGTTTGCAAGCTCTGGCTCTAGGAACCAACACACGTCTGTCGTGTCGCTGAAGTAGCTCATATGATCCCATCCTGGTATCACCACCGTACACCTATCCTTCATCTTCATCCAATACTCTTGAAACGCCGTCGGATCTCCTCTACAAATAATGAATACGAGCAAATTAATATCTTTTTAAGTTCATCATGGATTCTTTGTTTGCATATGCATCAAAACGTTTTAATTTGACAACTACATGTTATAAGTTATAAACAGTGGATTGATCTTCAAATATGAAATCACAACGTTTAGTGTGTTCATCAAAGCTTATTTGTCGATCATAAACGTCTTAAGAACAAATACAAACTAAAGAGAGAAAACATTATGTTTTGAAATAATCGAGACTTTACTTTCGGTTGTGTAATGAAAATGTGTGTTTTTTTTTGAGGGGGTAAAATTGAATTGATGACCGTCAAATATATTAGCCAATCATTTATAATTAAAAAAAATCATGTATATTTGTTTGCTAAAATTAAACGAAAACAACCAAGTTTATTTTTAAGTTGATTGGTGTATAATAAAAGTGAGGTTTTGGTAGAATTAACACATACTGATCGAGATTGATGACGTCATCTGACAAGCACTTGTTCTTGTTCGAATCACTGTCGAGTTTCTTCGAGTTTTCAGACCCCATCTTCTTCGTGTCCTTGTTGACTCTCTTACTGCTGACGTAACAATGTGTGTGAGAATGTTAATGATTATAAAATCGTGTGGAGTCTAAGGTACTCTTTTATAAGGAGATGGAGGATCATGGGGATAGGAAAAACGAGTTTGAAATATATTTTTTCGAAAACAAATTATTATTTTCTTCTTAACAAAATAACATTTAAAAAACGGAAAAGGTAAATCCAACTCCAAGAAAATTGAAAAAGGTAAAAGATTTACGCTGTATCTAATCAATCATGTCTGGAAACAGATCTTGCTCCAATTTTGTGGTCAATAATTACTTATTCAACACTTTTGGGTCAATATGCATCTCATAATTATTTTCATTGTTTTAACTACGCCAAGTGTCATAGTGAATCTAGTATAATTAAACCTATTAAGGCAGAGGGAGATGTGGTCAAGAGATTTATTATTTTACCTTTTTAATGATGTGGTCAATAGATTCTTATCTGTTATTTTATTTATTTTTAAATATACTTTCATTTATCTTTGATCTCTCTTGTCTAGATTCTTATCTAGATACTTACTTTGATTTCATTATTATTAAGTTAATTTCTGTTTAATATAATTCGAATTCATACACATGTCACGTAAAGAGATAAATACACAGGTTCTTTAACCAAAAAAAAAAAAAAAAAAAAAA